>BSBK01000122.1:0-295000 GCA_027943335.1 Chamaecyparis obtusa | reverse complement strand
TATCTTGTAAATCAACAACTAAGTGTTAGATGTCATTGACGGTCTATGAGTTGTTTGTATAGATATATGATAGGTATTTGGTGAATATCATGTGTTGATACTCTGCAGGCCAGAACCTTATTGAGTACTTGGTGAATATCATATGTTGATGTTCTAATAGGCCAATACTCAGAGTATTTGGTGAATGCCATGTGTTGACATTCTGATAGGCCAATACTCAAGAGCTTGTGGATAGAATCACCGATGGAGGCAATCCACCTGAGAACTTGTGGATAGAATCGCCGATGGAGGCAATCCACATATTGAGACTATGTTTCTATCGATTGCATCTTGAGGATGATGCCTTTATTTCTTACATCATATGATTGATCATGTTGTCAAGTGTCTTAAGTGTTTACATTGGATTGATTTATCCTCCCTAGCTAAGAGGGAGTGTTGATGTTTTGTAGCTTCAATCAAATAAACACTATGAGTTAATACTAGTGAAGATATGTAAGATATATATATATATATATATAGTATTATGTAAATATTAGAGAAATTAATATAATACTCAAGAGATATTATATATATATATATATATATATATGTATGTGTATATATGTATATATAAAATTATTATTATTATCATTATATTAATTACATATTAATGAATAGACATGTCTCATGAAGGGACATGTCTCTTCTTGGCTCATTCTCAATATAAATGTAAGAGATTGTTGCATTTGGAAGACACATACAATCAGATAGTGCTATTACATTTGCAATGATCCTAAAACCTTAACAGTCACTATCGACGCAAACATTGCACCTCACTGGTGCAAGTGCTAGTTATAATTTCTAAGTAATTGTAATTCTAACCGCGTGTTGCTATACTTTGGTTTTATAGTCCGTTGTTCCTTGAAAACATTAATATCTAGATAACTACTATCATTTTTACTAATCACAATGATCATTGACAAAGGCTTTGAAGGACCTCTCATATTGCTTCACGTCACCTTCTGATTTGCCTTCCAATATCCGAGCAACCTGAGCCATGCTCGGCCGTTCACTCTCATCCATTTGAATGCACAGAAAGCTTACAACAGCTGCTCTTCTCACCTCTTCAATATCAGCCTCGTGTTCAATCCTTTCATCCACAATACCGATTGTGTTTCCCTTGTTAATTTGAGTTGCTGCCCAGGTTGGAAAGTAGTGCTGAGAGTCCTGCACGCTCAAGTCACTATTTCGTCGCCCTGAGATTAGTTCGAGTAGTGTCATGCCAAAGCTGTATACATCCGCCTTCACTGTTATTGGCAACCAACAGAGCCACTCCGGAGCCAAATATCCCCTCGTTCCTCTTGTTGTAGTCAGAACTCTGCTGAAATCTCTGCCAACAAGCTTTGCCAGCCCAAAATCAGCCACTTTTGGAGAGAAATCTGCATCCAGAAGAATATTTTCTGGCTTTATATTGCAATGAATGATGTGATCTCTGCATTCTTCGTGAAGATAAAGTAGCCCTCTTGCAGTGCCCAAAGCGATTCCAAATCTGGTCTTCCAGTCTAAAACCTTGTCTTCTTCTTTGGATTTACGGGACAAGAAAAAATTGAGAGACCCGTTTTGCATGTACTCGTAAACGAGCATTCTATGAGATCCGTCTACACAGAATCCCCGGAGCCTCACCAAATTCACATGATGTATGTTCCCAATGGTGCTGATCTCCGCACGCAACTGCTTTTCTGCTTGTACAGAGCCCTCCAATTTTTTCACGGCTACAAGTGTATTGTGCGGCAGAGTTCCTTTGAAGACGGAGCCAAATGCTCCCTTTCCCAATTTATGGGCGAAATTGTTTGTTGCAACTTTGAGCTCTTTGTAGGTGAATGGTCTGAGCGACGTTGAAGTGCCGTCCTTCAGGGCCTTCCCAAGCAGTCTTCTGTGCCTCCGCTGAATAAACCATGCACCAATTAACAGAGCACTCAAAACAGCAACGCCCAAAGGAATTGAAATGGAGAGCGCAATTACTGTGCTGCTACTTCTTCCTCCGTGGGCTGTAAACTGAGATGCATCAGAAGCAGCCAATCGAATGAAAAAAGGCTGCCCTTCAGAAGAAGTAACCTTAGCCTGAATCCCAAACAGATCTACAAACCGCAATTTACATACAGCAGGATTAGAATTAGAGACAGCAAAGGCCGTGCAGGAGCAATTATTCAGGCAAGCAGTTCTACATCCTAGTAGTGTCGACAGTTGGCTATATTGAACAGCTTCTTCATCAGACAAAGACTTGTCAGTTACTTGGAGGAAACCATCTGAGGAGCAGTTTAATGGAGTACGCCGAACACAACCACTGGACCACCACTCCTGAGACCTCCAAGCAGTAGCGTTTTTTGGGTAGAAGCCTTCCACACAGCTGCAGGACTGAATGTTTTCTTGGGTGAATCAGACTCCATAACCCCCGCATATACCATACACGCCGCATGTTGATTGGGGTTGAAACCAAACGAGGCTCCAGCTGTTGTTATTAAGCCAAAAGTAAACTGATAGCTCGCCGTTGGAGTTGAGAACTTCCCTGACCATTATCGGACCAGCTTTGGGTGTAAGCCCATATGTGTAGTACATTCTTGTGGGGGAAAACACTACTAATTCTTCACTGAAAATAGAATCAGATTTAGCTCCTGGCAAAGTGGCGAAGTAGCTACCAGCCCATGGTCCCGTACTGTAATATGAAACACCATTTTGATACTGCAGCATAAAGTTATTCATTCCCGGGAATGGATTCATTTGTAGGAAAAAGGGCCCAGGCGCTGGATCCGCCGAACTCTTCCATGAGTTTATTTGCATGCCCTTCCAAAACTTCATGGTAGGCAAAAAAGTATCTGTGGGATATGCAAAGCTCTCCCAGACAATCTCAGAAGTGTTTTGGGCGCCAAAAAGAACAAAATTACCAGTGTCGAGTATGGAAGCACTGAATGCCTTTGTTTGCTGAGTATCATTATTCGACGAAATGACTTTTCCTTGCAAATCAGAGATAATGAGATAACCAGTTGGAGAGAGCGTAAAAACGCCGGGCATGACTTCGATGGGAGTCTCCCTGTTAGCCACCCAAACGATGGTTTTGTCAGGGATCTGGGCATACCAAATCCCAACATACAAATTGTTGGTTCCAGTGGGACTTAAAAATCCCAATTCAAACGTACTATTCTTTGAAGTTATGGTTCGCTTTCCCGTCAGAGAAGCCCCCAAAGACAGGGTGTCTCCACCATCAACAAATAAATTGCAACTACCCAGGAGAATAAGTATAGCAAGAGCTAAAATGAAATGTTTCAAGCAGTTGAACGCTGAACGATCCATTTTCCTTCCCCTATGCTTTCTTTCTCTTGATTATGTAACCAATAGGTAGGTTTTACTGAGATATTTGTAGACTGGCCGATACCCGATTTAGTGCACGAAACCAGACTACTTTTTCTTACCTGCCCAACGAAGTATCACATGAACAATAATACCCACTTGGTAATAAAGTATATGTCGACCTTTCTTCTTTCACAACTGCCGTTTAAATAAAGAGAGGCCAGCGAATGAATACAGAACGCAGAGCAAAGTGGCTAATCGAATTTCCAATTATAGATTACAGTGGTTGGGAACCTGAATTGAGTATAATTCGAGCTTTGTAATTTGACCCACTATTATATTTAACAATTTTAGATTAACTTGACACTTTTAGTTATTATTAGACTTTTGTATTTTATAAGAAAATATAATATTATTAGTTTTATCTTATGTATAAGGCTGAGATTAATGTTTTCTTTGAAGCCTTAGTTGTATTGAGACTATCTATTGGAAATCCTGCCAATACAACTAATCTATGCTTTGTCTTTATTTATGCATTAAAATGTTTCTTTTGTTTTTTAAAGAATATTTTGATTGACCCTCATTATTTTATTAGAGTTTTTGGCCAAACATCTCGGATAAAGTAGCTCCCACCAATTCAAGGCGAATGAAAAATCAAAGACTTTTCATAACATTTTTCATGGAGTACAAGGGGCAATGGCAAAACAGAGGAAATGCCTTGTCTATGCTACAACTTGCTAGCATGTTGTTAGAGCATATTCGAGGATTAATTGCTAGTTTAAGACTTTGTTTCTACATTTTACTCACATTACTAGTGGCATCCTAAGGTGAGAGTTTTCCTTTTAGTTATTCTGCTCAGCCACATTTGCATTGTGAGGATTATGTATTGTTTTACTTATGAACTCTGTCCATTTTCCCTTGTTGCACATTCTTTGTTAGGGTTAAGTTTTTAAGGTTTTTCATTCTTTTTTTTTTAAATTTAGATATGTCAGGCATTCTCTATTAGCATTTGTTTTGAGATTTTCATTTTTATTTCCTTCGAGCACTATGCATCTGAAGTATCTCTCTAGCTTTCATTCATTGTACACCACTAGACATGTTCATTACATGAGTATTATTATCAATGAGACCTGAACAATGCTTAAATTGTAGGGTTCTAAAAAATTCAACTATCCTTTTATGGATGTTCGTGAATTCCTAATTCATTCATGTATAACAACAACTAGTGCTACTATGGCTCAAAAAAAAGCTTGCTTTTTATCAATTTGTTTTTAAGTGGCTAAACACAAGTGTTATCAGTTAGAAAGCTTCTGGAATTGAAAAATTGATAATCAAAAGGAAAACTTTTGAGATTTTTTTTTTGTATTCTTGGCCAGTACTATTAATCTTTTTTTCTTTTTAATCTTCAATTAATACATATTCTAATTAGTGCATTGGTGGTTTTGCATTTTAAAATCTTCCTTAATCTAGAGTAGTGCTCTTAAAGCTATAAATGCAGAAATCATAATTTTCCTTATAATTTCTTTAGTAAAAAATATTTCATTTGGCTCCAAACAAATATTTTGAGGTGAGAAATTTGATTTAAATTACGAGCATGGGTGAAACTAGGAAAAAAATACAAATTTGTTTAAGATTAGGTAAACAAAATGTAATAATGTTCCAGATTATATCTCCAAAGATAAATACAAATAACATGTTTTACTTAGAGAGAGGTTTACCTATCTGTTTGTGAAGAAAGAGTTTCATGTTTTTCTAGCTTGAAATTTGTCACAAAAATGTGTCATTTAGCTTATGTCGTGTTTATGTTCTTTGGTCGAATATAGTACATTTTTCTTCAAATTTGATTCATAGATAAGAAAGTGCAAACTACAAAGTAAAGCTAGATGAACTTCCTCATGGTTTATTTGTGTCTAGTTTTGAACTACAATTTATTTTTATCATTAGATCACTTGTCTTTTTATTTTAATTTTTCCAGTTTTCCAAATTAAGCCTATAGAGTAGCAACTTAGAGTGAATATAGTTTGTTCATGATGTAGATCCATTTTTTACTGCTTATAATAATTTTGTAGTTTCATAGAAATATATAGCTCAATACGAGGTGTCATTAACTATTAATTTGGGATTGTTCGTCTGGCTAAACACCATTCTATTCTCTATCATATTTTATATGTTTTTTGCATTTTTAATACATAAGAAGAGATGCTATATATTAGTAATCTATATTACTATCTTCTATATAACATATCAATAATCTTCTTTGTCCTATTTTATATTTTTTTGCATTGTTAATACATGAGAAGAGATGTTACACATGAGTAATCTATATTAGTATCTTCTATGAGACATTTCCATGTTGTTATACTTAAAGTGCATAAAACAAAAAAGTTAAATAAATATCCAATCATGCATGCTATCTATACTTGGTGTGATGACTATATATATATATATATATATATATATATATATATATATATATATATATATATACATTCCTTACAAATATTTTTGTTTGTCATTCAAAGTTGAGAATAGTTGACCTTTTTACTTTACTCAATTAAAATAATTGTTGACAACTAGACCCATATTTTACAACAATATTGAGGTTTAACAAAATTATACTCAAAGATAATCATAGGGGATGCATCAAATTTGGTGATTTAGGGATTTATGGCACATTCATTGGGACCACTTGGGAATCTTCAAGACTTGTCTTTGCAGTAGTCATAAAACATGTATAATTCTTCTGAACCCATCCAATTTTATTGAATTGGTCTTGAATGAGGCCCTCAAATTCTAGTTGCTCCCACCAGTGCTCAATACAGGGTGAACGTGAAGAAAATGCTACACATCCATCCTTTTCAAAATATTGAAAAGATGCAAAGAAGAGAGCTTTTCTCCAGGATCTATTTTCATGTTTCCACCATTTCTGGTCTAGTCTTCCCCATTTCATGTTATTGTATACAATAACATTGATCTATGAATATATTTATACTTTTCTTTTCTGGTGAATTTGGTGGGAGGTATTAGGTATACAAATATTTGGTGAAGCCCATGTAACTATAACACATCTCATGTTATTTCTGAGGTGATTATGGGTCCTCCAATACCTTCGTATGATTAATAAAGTTAGCGAAAATAATTCAGTTTGACACACGCATCCGAAAAATGCTAGGCAAATTTGGGGCTGCCTATAAATATATATGTATAAAACTATTGGTGAATATAGGTCGTCCATTTGGGGCCTCTTTGAAATTATAGGTGAATGTTTAAAATTTGACGTGTCCAAAAATTATATTACATTAGCGATAATGTGAAATAAACAGAGAAAATTAAATAAATCGATGGGTGATGGACCTAGGCATTAGACAGGTAATATTAATAAATTTCAGGCAATAGGGTCAATCCAATATATGCATTATATTCTCTAAATCTTGGGTTGCTGACATGCGACATTTACCAAATGGTGAATAATCACCACTAAAGTTTTCATTGTGGCTCACCATAGGTGCCAACACCCAAAGTGGTTTCTAGGGGATCCTATGGGTGAGTTCTTAATCTAGTGGAACCATAAAATGAACTTGTGGGGTGCTAAAAAAAGATAATCAATTCTATTGTTTGCATAGACTTGTTGGAGTACCAGGACTATAAGTAACTGCTAGGGTGGATCATTAATTAGAAGGGGGCTAGGGTTACATAGTTTCTAGGGTGGATCCCAATACATAGGTTATGTGATGACACTCACCTAGATGGTATTTTGGAACCCTTACCTTTGTGTTGTAGTGTGGTAGTATTTTGTTATATTTTTACCTTTAGTTTTTTTGATGTTTTGGGAGAGTGGTTTTATTAGCCTTAGATTGTCTTAGACCTTTTGAGTACCTTGGTTCTATCTCCTAGTATGGGGGTGGAACTTCACAGTTCCACATGGTTGGGTGGAAATCCTTTTTCAAAGTGTTGTTTGTGGTTTTTGGATGGCTTGGCTTGGACTCAGGTTCAAATGCTGATGAAGATTTCTAATTTTGTATGATATACTTCTATGTATTGCAATTCAAAATGTAGTTATCCATTGTAAGCCTTTTGGGAAATTTGATGTAATTATAGTAGAAATTGAAGGAAAGAAGCTATATAATTGGGGAGGGGAGTATTATGAATATCAAAAGGGGATGTTCATTGGTAGTTAGGAATATTGTAATAAAGGATTATAGTTGTGTAATTTCTACCCTATCTCTCTTATGATTCTTGAAATGTAATTGAAAAGTAAATATTTCTAATTGCAAAGTTTATTTATGTTTTGATAAGCACAAATGAATAATGTGTAGGTCATGGGTAACTAAGAAAGAAACTAAAAGATGAAGTGTTAGTGATAAATGTATTTGAGCTTATGAAAGGAGTAATAATGTTATCTCTTACTATATCTTTTCTAAAAGATATATGTTAAGTAAAGTAGTTAAGAAAATGAATTCATAAGATGAGTAATTGAATTGGTAGTTTAATATTAGTAATGAACGATAAGGGAACCTTTAAGGACATGTTCTTATTTATAGTTATCAAAGTAAGTAAAATATTAGTTTTTTTAAAATAAAAAATTAGTTTCTTTTCTTAGAACTTTAGAAATTTGTCCTTATGGGTTCCCTGGCGGGGGCATTACACAATGTCTCTCAACCTCACCTTTGGCTTTGCAAGCTCCATTGAGATAATGAGGGGGAATTTCCTTATTTACCCTTTATACCCACACCCTTCCCCTAAGTAATCTTGTTTCAATTTTGGGATCATGTTTTGGACATCTACATTGTCCAATACTACATCAATCTCTCCAAAAAACTTGTGCAAGAAGAGTCTCTAGGAAAATTTCTTTGCCTTCGGCTTGAGAACCCGTCTAGTTAGCACACAGGCTATAAACATGGTGTGATATTTTTGCCTCTATAGTGCCTATGGTAAGACCACAAACACTTAAGTCCAAGGACTTCCTTAACTACATGAAGCACTAGTAGATGCTTCACAATTAACATCTGTAGAAAATGCTTATCAGTTACCTCTCTATAAAATAACACCATACTTCTTTTTGATTCAAGACATATTGGTATATCCATCTCTCTAGGTATTATGTGCTTTGACCCCAATATGATGAATCACTTTTATCCAAAATCATTATTGTATAGCCTGTATACATCTATCAAAGATCCATGTATCTACCACCCTATCTTGCTACACAAACTTACCTTAAATGATATGACATGGTTAACAATATACCACTTTTCATGTGTACTTTCCTATACCAGCCATCATTTCAAATTCCCTAACATGTACGCACTTCCTTTTTTGTTTTATCACCACCGGTATAACCTTTATCTATTAGCATATCTTACAACATGATTATGTCATTAATTACTTGGCACAACTATCCCTTTATATCTCTAGTGGGTCTATTATCTAACTTTCTTTGTTGTATCAACTACCCCACATTATCATTTCTTTTACTATTTATATGCCACATGTGTTATCTCATTGTCACCACTTGTCTTTTTTTGTGCCTTCATTAGGGCATATGTTCTTGTGACTCAAGTCTCTAGGCTTCATTACTTCATCATGTTTCAATGTTTACATCATATCCTTATGCATAACCTCTTTCCTTTATCCTTATGAAATTACACCAGGTCACAATTCATCATTCCTTATTGTTCTTGTTGCAATATAGAGAGTTTGTGAAGTGTCAATGGTATTACCTACTATCTTCTTTTGCGATGGCTCTTTTTTCTAGTTCATCCATTATATAATTTCCCTTGTGATATATTGGATAATTTTGAAATCCTTTGATTATTCTATCTTCTTCCTTATTATATTTATCCATATGTGCAATCTCCATTCCAATGTGAAGTTCCTCCTGATAGCATTTACTATGATCATTGAATCCCCCTCTGTGTTGCATTCCCAGTTCCAATCCACAAAGTGCAGCTCTAAACTCTTCCATATTGTTTGTGAAAACTCCATTAAACTTCATATGCTTTTGTCATGTCCCCTTTTCAAAACAATTAAAATTAATAATTTTTGCTAAGGTTGGCGGGGTTAAAAAATAAAGTTTCGGGAAAAGGGGATAATATTTGGAAACCAATGGATTAATAAATGTTAAATGTTATTAAAATATATCTTATTCACCCCTATTGGTCATGATTTAGGGTTATGCCCTCTTTTAAAGGGGTTTAGAGGCATGTTGGGCTCATTCTTGAACTTGGTTTTTCCTCATTGCTTTGTTGTTCTTCAGAGGCTGCCAAACTTGTGGAGAAGGAGGCCCAAAGATGGGAGTTTGTAGGTTTCCAGGAAGGCTAAGGATGGGAGTTTGATTCCATTACATGTGCAATCTCATGCGAAGTTTTCCCTTGTGCTAAACAGTACTGATTTGTGAGTTTTCAGGTGTGTTTTTGTAAGAGTTTGGTGTTTCTAGTTGAGATTTTCATATTATTTTGGGTTGCTACTATATTACAACCATTTTTATGTTAAAATAGAGTTTAATATATGCCTTGGGTTTTGATTCTACTTCTGTGTTATATTGTTAGTGTTTTATGGTGTTTCCAGGCTATTTTGTGTTATTTTTGGCACCTGATGAGCATTGTATTTGTTCTCCATTTTGGAGCTATGATTTTGCTAGCCTAAGGGTTAGTAGAAGTTTGCATGCAACTGAGTGAAATAGGAAAGAGATATTTGCAGCGAGAAAAGAATAAAGAAATTTTGATCAAACCTCTAGTTGGAAATAAAAGTACAAAATCCAAGGAAGGAACAAGAATGGCTGACCCAGATGAGATGGAAAAAAAATTCTTCCAGGATATCCAGAATACTCAAAAGAAAATAGTGGATAGTTTGGCAGAAACTAGAGAGGCTTTGCGGTTATTGATAGAAAAAATCCAAGGAGTTTTATCTACTAATGAGAGAGGGAGTACTTCAGAAGAGCCAAGGAATATGAAACCTGCACCCTCTAAATCAACAAAAAATATTTTCTTACCTACAAATGAGCCACCGGTACCAAATCCATCCCTTAATCCTATGGAAGAGGTTACAGGTAACTTGATTGCATTGAGGGCTACTTACAATGGCTTAGATGATGACTTTTGCAGTTTGGTACCTTTCAAAGAATATGTGGATATGATGAACACTTTGATTCCCAAGAAAGAGTATAGGAGGGAGAAGGAGATAAGTGGAAGAGAACTCAAAAATAAAATAAGCAAGTTTACAACACCTACTTTTGATGGAATAAATAAAATTTTTGCTAGAGCATGGCTACAAAAATTACAGACCTTCTTCACACTTAACCCCATGAAGGAGAATGATGATATTCAATTCGCAAGTCTACACTTGGAAGATGTAGCCTATGATTGATGGTATCATGGAATGACTACTCAAGGTCATGATTAGGTAACTATATTTGATGATTTTAGTCAAAGAGTGATAGATAGATTTGATCTCAAGGATGATGAAGAGTATTTCAAAGAATTTTCAAAATTGAGATAAACCAAATCAGTTAATGAGTATGTAGAAGAATTTTTAAAAATGGTTGTTATGGTACCTGATATGAGTGAAAAGAGGATTATTTATCTTTTTCTTGATGGTTTGGAAGATTTTGTTAAGGGTCTGGTTAAGGCTTTCTCACCCTCAACCTTACATGAAGCTATCAAAAGAAGTTTGTAGCTTGAAACTTGTGTGCCTATGAAACCAATCACTAATAAAAAAACCCCCAAATCTTTGGCAACATAAGGGAAATTTTCAAAAAAAGACTTTTCCAGCACCACCACCAAAGAATGTGACAAATAAAGCAAAAAAGAAGGTAGATGAAGAGACTAGGAGTGAACTACGAAGGAAAAAGCTTTGTTTCACTTGTAGAGAGCCATGGGTTCTAGGAAATAAATGTTTGGGGAAAGGTCAAGTGCACTATATTGAGGTTGCTTTAGAATCTGACTCAAATGAGCATGAGGAATTTCATGACACTAAGGAAGAGGAAGAAGAAGAGAAAGAAAAAGAAATCAGCAAGGATGGCACTTTGGTAGCATTATCAAGAGTCCCAAGATACCATCCCTTTCAAATTCGAGAGGTACTAGCAGGGAAAAGGTTGAAAGTTCTTCTTGATAGTGGGGCAACTCACAACTTTATTGATGAGGGATTTGTCATAAAAAGAGAGCTTAAAGCAGAAGATTTTGAGGGATTCAATGTTACTGTAGCTGATGCATTCACTATGCCTTGCACACAGGTGGTGAAACAACTTGGGATGACCTTAGGAGATTATGAGCTATGTGATGACTTCTATTCTATTGGCATTGAGGAAACAAAACTTGTATTGGGTGTTCAATGGTTGCACTCTTTTGGAGGCTATTACATGAACTATCAAACTATGGAGTTCAAATTTTATTCCAATGGGAAAGAAGTCTTATTGAGGAGCTTATCGAATGGAGCACCTAGGGTGGTAACTGTAAGGAGGATGGAGAGGTCTTTTCGAAGAGGACAAGTAGCATGGGTAGCAGGAGTCATAATCCACCCAACAAGCTCCTCAAAGAATCAAGGTAATTTCCATTTTAAAATTCAAAATATTCTTGATAAGCATAGTATAGTTTTCAATTATTTGCCTCCAGGATTACCACCAGATAGAGGTTTTGAGCATGTTATAGAGTTAGAACAAGGTGCCAAACCAGTTATAACCACTCCATACTGTCATCCAAGAGGTTACAAGGAAGAAATAGAAAAAAAAAAATAAAGGAACTCCTAGACATGGGATTCATAAGGCCTATCTCTAGTCCATTTGCATCATCTATGGTACTTGACAATAAAAAGGATGGTACAATGAGAATGTGTATAGACTACAGGGCTCTAAACAAGAAGACCATAAAAAATAGGTATCCCATACCACACATAGATGAACTTATCAATGAGTTACATGGTGTTGTATACTTCTCAAAAATTGACTTAAGATCAGGTTACCATCAAATATGCATGAGGAGGGAAGGTGTGGAAAAGACTACTTTTAGATGTCACTATAGGCACTTTGAATTTCTTGTTATGCCATTTGGCATCACTAATGCACCAAAAATATTCCAATCTTGTATGAATAAGGTATTCAGCAAGCATCTTCGAAAATTTGTTTTAGTGTTCTTTGATGATATCTTGATTTACAGTAAAACATGAAAAGAGCATCTAGAGCACATAGACACTGGTTTAGGAATCTTGGAGCAGAAATCCTTCTATGCTAAGTTATCTAAATGTGAGTTTGGTTTGATTGAGATCCTATATTTGGGACATATTATAAGTTCTCAAGGAGTACAGGTTGATCAACAAAAAATTCAGGCAATTTTGGATTGGCCTCCACCTACTAATCTTACACAGTTGAGAAGTTTCTTCGAGTTGTGTAGCTACTATAGGAGGTTTGTCAAGGGATTTTCTCAGCTTTCTGCCCCCTTGACTGATTTGACAAAGAAAGGATCCTTTATTTGGAAAAAAGAGGCACGAAAAGCATTTGATAAGCTTAAGGAGGTAATGAGTTCATGCCTTGTGCTTGCAATTCCATATTTCTCTTTACCTTTTGTTGTTGAATGTGATGCTTATGGAGAAGGTATAGGGGATATGTCCTAACTCAAAGGGGACATCCAATAGCATTTGAGAGTAGAAAATTAAATCAATCAGAGAAAGGTTATTCCATCTATGATAAGGAAATGTTGGCAATCATGCATGCACTTTATAAGTTTAAACAATATTTGGTATGTGGGAGATTCATTATAGAGACAAACCATAATAGCCTCAAGTTCTTCTTGAACCAAAGGGATTTGAATGATCATCAACAAAAATGGGTAAGAAAATTGTAAGCTTATGATTTTGATATTGAATATGTGAAAGGAAAGAATAATGTGGTTGTTGATGCTCTCTCAAGGAAGCCCACCTTGTGTTCCTTAACATCTATCTCTGCTAATTGGAAAGTCTCCATAATTTTAGAATATGCTAAAGATTCATTTTCCACCAATATTCTAGATAAGTTAATGGATGATAATAGGTACAAGGTTGTCGATGAGCTGATTTATTACAAGAACAAGATGTTCTTAGTGCTAGGATCAAAGACTAAGGAAAGGATATTAAGGGATTTTCATGACACACCTTTGGTTGGTCACCAAGGATACTTCAAGATATACAAGAAACTTTGAGAGAAGTTTGCATGGAAGGGTATGAAGGAGTATGTCCTTAAAAACATTAAGGAATGCATTGTATGCCAACAAAACAAGAGTGAGCAATTTTTTCCTGCAGGATTGTTGCAGCCACTTCCTATTGCTGAACAAAAATGGGAAAGTATTTCCATGGATTTCATCACTAGGTTGCCCAAGGTTCAAGGTAAGGATTGCATATATGTGGTGGTAGATAGACTAACTAAGTATGCACAATTATTTCCCATCGTATCTGATTTCAAGGCATCACAAGTGGCAGAATTGTTCTTCAAGGAAATTTTTAGGTTACATGGCTTGCCTAAAAACATTGTCAATGATCAAGAAAGTAGATCACTTAGCTCTTTTTGGAAGGAGCTCTTTCATTTGGCAGGAACTAAACTCACTCCCAGTACTAGCTATCACCTTCAAACAGATGGACAAATAGAGATAGTTAATAAATGGATGGAGGGATATTTGAGGAACTATGTTTCAAATCAACAACATGCTTGGGTGAAATGGTTGCACCTAGAGGAGTATTGTTACAATACATCTCATCAAATGTCTATTGGTATGCCTCCTTTTTGTGCTCTCTATGGTTATGATGTCCTTTCCTTTGTTGATCTAGTACTTCCAGATAGTAGAGTACCTGCAGTAAGTGATTTCATTAAGCAAAGCCAAGACATTAAGGTCCCTCAAGGACAATCTACAACATGCACAAAACCAACAGAAGTTGTAAGCTGATAGGAAAAGGACTCAAAGATCTTTTGAGGTAGGAGACTTGGTATTTTTTAGGTTGTAGCCATATAAGAAAAGTACCTTGAAGAGGAATGGGGTAGAGAAGCTCAAGCCAAGGTTTTATGGGCCTTATAAGATCATCAGGAAGATAGGGGAGGTAGCTTATGAATTGGAGCTCCCACCAAATAGGAAAATACATAATGTTTTCCATGTGTCTTTCCTAAAGAAGGTTCTAGGCCAACAAGACATAGTATCTACAAAATTACCACCTCTTGATGATGAAGGGAAATTAGTCTTGATACCAGAAGGTTTTGGATGCAAGAGAAAAAAGATTGAGAAATAGGAGCATCACAAAGCATTTGGTCAAATGGAAAGGATTACCATTGGAGGATGCAACTTAGGAAGGAACACATATTATTGAGCATCCCGACCTTCATTGCTTGAGGACAAGCAATATTTGGGAGGGAGGACTTGTCATGTCCCATTTTCAAAACAATTAAAATTAATAATTTTTGCTAAGGCTGGCGGGGTCAAAAAGTAAAGTTTTAGAAAAAGGGGTTAATCTTTGGAAACCAATGGATTAATAAATGTTAAATATTATTAAAATATTTCTTATTCACACCTCTTGGTCGTGAGTTAGGGTTATGCCCTTTTTTAAAGGGGTTTAGAGGCATTTCAGGCTCATTCTTGAACTTGATTTTTGCTCATTGTTTTGTTGTTCTTCAGAGGTTGTCAAACCTATGGAGAAGGAGGGCCAAAGATGGTATTTTGAAAGTTTCTAGGAAGGATAAGGATAGGAGTTTGAGGCCATTCAATGTGCAAGCTCATGCGGAGTTTTCCCCTGTGTTGAACAATACAGATTTGTGAGTTTTCGGGTGTGTTTTTGTAAGAGTTTGGTGTTTCCGGTTGAGATTTTCATATTAGTTTGAGTTGCTGCTATATTGCAGACATTTTTATGTTAAAATAGAGTTTAATATATGCCTTGGGTTGTGATTCTACTTCTGTGTTACATTATTAGTATTTTATGGTATTTCCAGGCTATTTTGTGTTATTTTTGGCGCCCGATGAGCATTGTATTTGTTCTCCATTTTGGAGCTGTTGTGTAAAATACTTGTAGATCTAGAAATGTCATTTTTTAATCTGTTATGATGGAAAAATTTCAGTAAAATTGTCTACTTTCAGATTTATCAATAATATGTGAAGTTGTGAAGTTTTTGGCACTCTTTCGGGCATACCCAATTTGGGTATTATTGAGAAATTGTATAATCTTTTGAAGTGTCAATTGTTTCATTTAAGAATCTGATTAGAGGCTTTAAATATGATATAAAATCAGAAAGGGTAAATTTTAGATTTGCGAGGGTGGTATGGAATTCATCCCTAACTACACACCCTATATCATTGGGTCTAGGGTTCCCACACATAGCTCTGTCAAACTTTACTTTCACCTATCCAATCTCTAAAGGTGCTCTAGCAAGTTTCTTCATGCATATTCTCCTTTTGAGCTCCATATATGATGCCTAAAAAACTTGGAATGGTAAGTAACTTAAATAATTTTGTCAGATTATCATCCTATATAGTGAATGTGTTGTCTTTTATTGTTTTCTTCTTTGTCACTATGTTAACTAGTTCTAAGATAGATTCCTCCATTTCGATAACTAGCATCTCTCTTATCATATATTCTCCCTTGAAAATTCTTTGATTATGCTCCTTCCACAATCCCATACCACCTTTGATAGGATAACTTGCTATAAGCTATCAAATAAGCTCCTCCAAGTACACTTAGACCATGTGTAGAACTAGTCCTTAAGATTCAAAGATGGCAAATAAATCAAAAGTTTTTTCTAAATTTAAAGTTTTCAAAGCTCTTGTTGAAAACCAAAGAGGCCACAAGATTAAATGCTTGAAAATGGATAATGGAGGCGAGTTTTATTCTCTGGAATTTGATAACTATTGTGTAGATAATGGTATTCGTAGGGTGAAAGTTGTCCCCTACACCCCTCAAGAAAATGGGGCAGCAGAAAGGCTTAATAGAAAAATACTTGAGAAAGATCACTGTATGCTTTCTAATGTAGGTTTGGGAAAAGAGTTTTGGGCTGAAGTGTGCAATACAGCAGTCTATTTGATAAATTGAAGTCCCTCTTCAAGGTTGAACTTAGAAATTCCGAAAGAGGAATGGAAAGGAAGAAGAGTTTCATACTCTCATCTTAAAGTCTTTGGCTGTCAGGATTTTGTACATGTCCCTAAGGAGAAGCAGAGAAAAGTAGATCCTAAATCACAGCCTTGCATATTCATTGGATATGGGGAAGAACAGTTTGGCTTCAGACTTTGGAGCTTAACCGATAAGAAAATTATAAGGAGCAGAGATGTAGTCTTTAATGAGAACATATTTCCTCATTCTAAAGATGAAACTCCTATGAAAGAATACATTACCCTATTTGACATGATGAATAAGGGAAATCAAAATTCTTCCATATACTCCCCTGTTAATCCCACACCAAATTCACCAATCTTTGTTCTACCCTCAATGCCTCAAACAATCACAAAGCTCTTCATCAAAAAGCTTGATGAATGAAAATCTTCATGATTGTAATCCATATGATGACAATCCAGTTGTCCCTCTACATGGATTTGATTCCCCTGCTCATAGTATGAGCACTCAGTATAGGATAGTGATGAAGTTCCTCATGGTATTCACGGTAGGCATGAGCTCTCTCTTAGTAAACCTCAGGAAAGTCATGACAGGGACCTTAGTAATTATCTGCTACCTCACAACAGGAGTGAAAGTCCTTCACCACATAATAGGAGTGAAAGACTTAGTGGAAGGAGTGAAATTCCTTCACCACACGGCAAAAGTGAAAGACTTAGCGGTAAGAGTAAAATTCATTCACCAAACGGTAGAGGAGAATCAACACGCAAAGGTCTTCATGAAACCTGTGGGAGTCTTTAAATGCATCTCGGTAGTCTCCAGCATCATAATAATAGTCCCCTACCACTACACTGCAATGAAGAACACGCTCTCGGCAAGCATAAATCTATTCAGTGCAGAGCATACAACACTCACGGCAAGGAAGATCCACAATATGGTAGGGAAATATCTTAGGAGACTAGCCACTATAGGGAAACATCTCATGACAGGGACAACATCCCTAGCATTCATGCCAGGCAGATAATTGACAGTAGTTTACAACAGGGGAGAACTGTTAAGGAAGGAATCAGGGGAGTTACAAGCAGAGCCTTTGGTGAAAGCATCATGCCTTCTTTGCCTCTTATGTAAGAAGATAAACAGGGCCTTTAACAAGGAATCAAACATCCAAGAGCCACAACTTCTGGCTCTCCATTTGAGCTAGTCTAGGATCAAACAAAAGGCATTGAACCTCAATTAAGAAGATCCACCAGACAGAGAAAAATGCTAGCTAAATACTTGGATTATGAGCAATTGTTCGCTGAAGAAGTAGAACCTTCAATTCTTGTCTCAGAATTTGTAGAACCATCAACATTTAAAGCTTCTCTCAAAGATGCTAATAGTGATAAATGGCAAACGGCGATGCATGAGTAGATGGACTCTTTACTCAAAAATCAAACCTAGGACTTGGTATCTCTTTCACCAGATTTAAGACCACTTAGAAAAAAGTGGGTATACTAGATAAAAGAAGAAGATGAAGGCAAAAAATGCTTCAAGGCCAGATTGGTGGTAAAGGGGTTTGATCAAGAAAAAGGGATAGATTTTAATGAGATCTTCTCACTGGTTGTCAAAATGACAACTATCCGAACAGTCTTGGGATTAGTAGCAACATGGGATCTTGAGTTGGAACAACTTGATGTGAAGACTACATTCCTACACAGTGATGTAGAATAAGAGCTATATATGGAGCAACCCCAAGGATTCATCAAAAAGGGACAAGAGCACCTTTATTGCAAGATAAATTGGAGTTTGTATGGCCTCAAACAAGCTCCACGATAATGGTATATAAAATTTGATCGCTTCATGGCTGAAAATAATTTCACAAGATGTGAATCAGACCCATGTGTCTACTTCAAGAGATTTCCTAATGGTGAATTTGTCATTCTCCTTCTTTATGTTGATGACATGTTAGTGGCTGGCACAAACAAAAGAATAGTTAATGAGTTAAAGGAGAAATTGGCAAGAAAGTTTGACATGAAGGACTTAGGGGCAGCCAAGAAGATTCTTGGCATGATGATCACAAGAGATAGGAAGAAGAAGGAAATTATATTATCTCAAAAATAATACATTAACAAAGTTGTTGAGAGGTTTGGCATGGCTGATGCTAAAGTTTCTCCTCTTCCTCTTACTGGTCACTTCTACTTAAGTTTTAAATTGTGTCCTAAAACACAAGAAGAAAAGGACTTCATGGAGAAAATTCCATATAAATCTGCAGTTGGAAGCATCATGTATGCGATGGTTTCTACTCACCCCAACATTGCTCATGTGTTGGGAGTTGTGAGCAAATTCATGAGCAATCTCGGGAAAGCTCATTGGGAAGCTGTTAAGTGGATACTAAGGTATCTAAAAGGAACTTCAGATTATGCATTATGCTTTGGAGGAAATCAGGTTCAGCTACAAGGTTACACCGATTCTGATCATGCCGGAGACTTGGACAAATGAAGGTCTACCACTGGATATACCTTCACATTTGCTAGAGCTGCCATCAGTTGGGCTTCAAGGTTGCAGCATTGCATTGCTCTTTCTTCAGCTAAGGTTGAATAATTGGCTCTTTCCGAAGGTGCAAGGAAAATGATTTGGCTTCAGTGATTGTTTGGTGACTTGAAAGTGCATCAAAATGAGTATAAACTATTTTGTGACAGCTGTAGCGCTATCTTCATGGCTCATAATCACTCTTCACAATGTCGCTCTAAGGATGTTGACACACATGTTCACTTTGTTTATCATGCAATTGAAGAAGGAAAGTTGGAAGTTGTTAAGATCGATACTAAGATCTATCCAGCAGATATATTCACCAAGGTTTTCGTCAAAGAGAAGTTTGATTGTGCAAGGACTTCTCTTAGCCTTGCGAAGAAAAGATAAGTTAGCACTTCAGAAGGGTATTGGGTGATTAGTTGCAGCATGGTTGTCCTTCAGGTGGGAGTTTGTTAAGGAGTGAAGGCCAACGATCATAATACATTTTATTATGTCTTTTATTATGACTCTTCATATGTAATAATCTAGAGCCTTTATATTTGTTGCTCCTGCTCATTTGTAATTAACTTTTGGAATCAATACAATACTCTGCAGTCTGGACGTAGCCACGATTTGTGGTGAACCAGGATAAATCCTGTGTTTATGTTTTGTTAATTAGTTTATTTATCTGCTCTTTATTTCTCACATTTTAATCCCTTTTAGGTGATTAATGTAATATTCCATGGAATACACTATCATGTATTTGTCTAAGCCTTGCTGAAGGAACAATCTAAAGCAGTAAATGATGTGTGGACAAAACATCATAGATGATAAAAGATTATCAAATATGATATAAGAAAACTATAAGCATTAATAATTTGTTATCAGAGAAAGGAGTAGTATTGATGGAAAGTGCAAAAGAATTCTTACATATACACCCTAATTACGATAGACTTTAGAGCAGAAATACTCAATTCCCCTTAGAGCTTGTAAACCATTATCTCTAATTGCAATCATACAGACTTGTTGAAGTCATCATTGATAATCATATAGTGACAGAATAGGATGAATTAAGAAGACAAGCTATATCAAGGGTCATTATGTAGTAATTCACCGATGACCCATCAGGTGAATTACAAATAAGACACATACACCATATGAAAGAATTAATACCATCCAATCTTTGCAATGTAGTATAATATATCAATGCAATAGACTAACATGATGCACAAGAAGCTTGCAAATGTCTATGAAATAAGGGATTGAAGCTACTAGACGGAGTGTATAAGAAGACTATAGTCAAGGCAATGATTTGTATACATGGCAGTCATCACGGATTGTGATTGAACATTACTCATAATCATTAAGTATTTTCCTTTTATACATAAGAATTGTGAAGAATTTCACAGTGTCTCATATTATATAGAAAGGGATCATTACAACATTCAGAAAACATAATGCCCTCTACGAATCCATTTGCCCCAAGAAAATGGAATGCAACATTATGACAAAGAATGCTATTACTGTTAAAGTTGGGCACATGAAAATAGACCGTTGGTTACTACGAAGACACCAAGGTTGGAATATTTTTGGTCTTCAAGAAGTTATATTGATTATTTTTCTGATCTTTACATTATATATTTTAGATGTAATAATATTGGGCATAAATTATAATAGTGCAGGTACAATAAAAGAATAGGTACTTTGAACAAGAAAAGGAAGGATTCTATGAAGTTTTAGAGAAAGAAAGAGTACAGGCACAAAAGGTGTCATGATATTGACTTTGAGAATGAGTTTCACAAGATCATGATAATGTGGCTTGACCATGGGTACTAAATCATTATAATCACGAGCACAAGATCCCATCAAAATGCATAAGGTATTTTAAAGGAATATTAGGTCAAGGGTATTGATATCATACTTGTTATCATTATTTTTTATGAAAAGACTATTCAAAAGCATTTTTTTTCTCTTCAAATGGCTTTGTCTTCAAACCCTAGCCAAGAATTGCTATGGAACACAATTTCTAGTAAAGATTACAGAGATTTCTCGAGCACTTTTAAGGCTTTTTTTGTTGAGGCAATTAAAAGGGTTTCAAATGCCACAAATAATTTTTAGGTAATATCTTTCCTAACCTTTGTCTTATTGTTTAATGGTTATTAAAGAAATGAAAAGAGTTTCATCATTATGTAGATTTTGAAGGGCTTTCTATTGACAGTTATGAAACTATCATTGCAAGTTGCTATAGTTAGTTGGATACCTAGTCTTCTATTAAAAGTGTTCGATTGGAATGTTATATACTTGGTGTTTTATGAAAAATTAAAATAAGGGGAAGTATTGGTTGCATATACATGTAAATTCTTTAATATGAGTGAAATGAGATTTTCAAGAGAGGTTTCATCATGAAATAAAGATGATTCTCTATTCTTTCATAATCTCAACTATACTACACTTTGCTAGTGAGACACTTTTATAGTGAGGCATAGCTAGTGAGGCATTATATGTAGGAAGTAAGGCATTGTTTTATTAAGTTGGTAAGGAATTTTTGAGTACTTTTTCATCTCTATGAGGGTTTTCCACTCATGAAAAATGATGTTATTGTCTATTATTGATTTTGGTCTACAAGTTCAAATTATTATTCTTGTGAATATTTCAGCATATGAATTTGTATTATGTCATTAGTTTCAATGATTTGGTTATGATTCTTCATGTTTAATTAAGTTTGATAGATTCACATGTATGGTGCATCTCGTGATAATAGAACTATCTCGAAACTAGAATTTTATATATTTGAAAGGTTGAGAAAGTTTAACTTAAAGTTTTAAAATTGATATACCACTGATTAACCCCTCCCCCCAACCCCCTCTTGGTGTTATTGCATTCCAACAATAAATGGGTTAGAAAGGTAACCCATGGAAAGTTCTTAATGAAGCATGATAACTAAATAAATGGATGGGGTAAAACATATTAACAAGCTAATATGACTATCTAGTCATCTAAGTGAAATTGATCAAATGTATGTCTTTGCATAGCTATCTATGGATGACAATCTAAGGCATGGTGTCTAGCCGTCTGACATACATTAATCAAAGTCATAGTATCTAGCCATTTATGGATTTTGATTGAAGATATGTACTAGAGTCTGGCCATTTGTAGACATTTATCAAAGTCTCAATGACACATGGTCCACCTCATGTCATGTGATGGTCCACTCTATTATAGATTCCCTACACCAAAATATTGTCTAGATCTTAGTAATGACCCCGTGTACTTATGCCATGTTAGACTTTAGTCTACATGATTGCATTGGGATTTTTATGTTGTTCTTTGATTATTGCACTTCTGTGTGTGTGTAAGCCTACTTCTCTAATGTGCATTATGTTTATTTAGGTTGTGTGACTATCTCAAGGAGCACATTGGGGTGGGCCTAATGGTACCACATGGTTTATTAGAATGACATGTCACTATTGGCCCGATTGGTGTATAGATGGTGGACTAGACTCAATGGCTACAACATTGAGCACTATGTGTTATTATCTATCCCTTTTCTCTATTCCTTTCTTTACGATATGAGTGATATCATGTTTCAATGTTTATACTTTCATGTTTCTTACAATTATATCATGTGATTATGACCTCGATCATATGTGTCTGGTACTCTTAGGTGTGGAGGTAATTGCTTTATATTTTTTGGGAGATGCTCGTAGATTGTCACCTACACCAACACTTAGGTGTCTGTGTTGATCATCATCTTTTTCCTATAGAGCAGCATCTCTACCTCTCTAGACTGAGACTTTTTAATTTGAAGATATTGTGACTTTGATCAATGTAATTTGGACGGTTAGAAACCATGCTCTAGAGATTAGATTTCCTTGAACTAATTTTAAATTTTTTCTTACAAATGATTATTAAAAGTTAAAATTAAATAATGTTATAAAACATAAATTAAATATGTGCTACAACTTTTAATCAAAGAGAGGAAATAGAAAATGAGGATTAAAGTTGTAAATATGATGGATTTTTATAATTACATTTAAGTTTAGTGCATTTAATTTTAAATTGATGAAATATGTTATAATTTATGTATAGTGCTTCTTGAGCATCCTATGAAGTGAAAAATAATATAATTAAATTTTAATTATTTTAATGTGAGCAGTGATGCTAGTGTGATACATCCATTAGTAATATGTTGTCCATGGGGAGATTCAACCATGTGACCTTGTACTTTACTGCAAGAAGCTCTCGATAATCAAGACTAAACCCAACCCAAACTTTTAAATATAATTATTGATTAATTTGTATTAATTATTTTTATTGTCAATCTTTAAAATACTTCACATTTATCTATGTAAATTTTATTTATATAATTAATAATTATTTTGGCTACAATATCCTAGTTTTCTCTATTTCATTTTTTTAGTAAATTAATTAAGTCTCAAATATGATCAAAAAATATATTTGTTGATCTAAAATATTTTAAATAAAAGATAATGTCATTTATTAAATAGAACAATAAATAGAATAGAAAAAAGACATGAAAACAATTTTGGACTATTAAATTTTATAGTTAAAATGAAAAGGATTATATAACTTACATCACAATATATTCATATTCACAATTGGTGTTCAATAGAAAGATAGATAAATTAGTTTAGGTATTTAAAAATTAGAAAAAAAATATATAGTAGAAAAAATGGTCAAATTATTCTAATTCTACCATCTCATTAATTCATTTATTGACAATTGACAAAACATAAAAAATTATTAGTATTGTTTCCTCTTACCAATTAATAAATATCCATATTTTAAGTAGAAGATATTTTTCATAACAATCCAAATTGTGATATTGCTATCAGAATTCAACTACGTAACTTTTTAGTCAAAATCATTGATTCTTATTTCATGAATAGTGACTCACAAGAACCCATCTCTCATGAGAATGAATGGAACAATTTGCACTCATTGCATCTAGGTGATACTCATAAAGGTGAAGCACTAGAACTTCCTAGACTGTTCCAATTCAACTACACAAAGTTTCCTTCAAGATTAACCCCACTTTACTTTATTCCATTACTCACAATATGAAGAAAAATAAATTTCTCACCATTTCTCTTTCCATTTCATTTTCCATTCATAATTAATAAAAAGAGATCATCTTGATCAAAATATAAGTCTTCTTTAAAAATAAATTTCAAACAATTCACAGCTATATTATAATATGAATTTATTATTAAATATTAAAATATGATAATTTATACAAGAAAATAACCTTCAAAAATTCAAATTTTGTATTAATTTTGACTACTTGCAAGTGATGTAATACTATTCTAACTAATATTTATAGTAACTTGTTACTATAATTTTGACTACTTCAAAGTGATAGAATTGAAGTAATAGAATATTTGTGAATTCTAACTATTAATAGATTAAATCTATCATATTCCTATAATCCATTTAAATTCATTATAATAACTTCTGTCTTTGATTGTAAGTGTAAATAAATTGAAAAAGTGTGAAAATAATTATTATAAAAAAACTATTTCCACAATATATTATAATGCAAAACAGATCAACACAATACATTAGTATGAGACAAAGACAAATCCAAATCTAATGTATACAATAGAAATTCATCATTATACTTATTTTTATAATACGAAGTTCCTTTAAAACGTTAATATTTAGATGACTTCAAGAAATTTTACTAAACACAATGATCCTCCACTAATGCTCGCAGGCACTTTTGATATTGTTTTATGTCAGCCATCCTTGGTCTCCCATTCTCATCCTCTTGAATGTACAAAACGTTTGAGCCGGCACGTTATCTCACGCCAAAAAATTAGGCTAGTATTTCTTCGGTTGCCAGTTTTAATGTACATACATTGAACTGAAATTAAAAAGGATTTTAATACCGAGTCAAGGGCAAATCTGATTAAGACTTGACGAGGGATTAACTTTCCTCCATATATATTATCAACGTGTTTACGACTTACACTATTTTCTTGACTTGAAACATTAGTCATTCTAAATAGATGTTTCAGACTCAGAATCTCCAAATGTAACAATTCTTGGAAAAGTCTCCACAAAACTCTGCCTTAAATAAAAGACTATTGGGCTCATCTTCACCCACCCCACTTGGAAGAGATTACTGACATTAGATTTGATGGTACTTCAGTAGTTGTACACTGTTGGGTAATATTGAAAAAAAAATTGTATAGATTTGTGAAGTACCTAGTAGTTGTACACCAAGTGAGGGAATTTAGAAAATAAACATTGTTTAATTCCTGCGAGTTGTAATGTTTGTCAATCACAAATCAAATATTAAATTGTGATACTTTATGTTTGTATTGGTCCATATTAGATTTAATATTTATATATTTTATTTCTAAATGTGAGATGCAATAGATATGTTTAATTTTCACACATTCTTATATATTTATGAAAGATTCTTTGTTTTAAAATTCGGACACTTATTGTAGTCAGCTTATTTATAATAATTAGAGCAAAATAGATTACATAACATTTGATAATATATGTATATATAATTTTTTTATTTGAATATTACAAGTTCTCATGTGTACAATTATTAATTCCATATATTACATATTTGGTAATATTTTGATTAATATATGGAATTTATATATATAAGATTTAACATTAACTTTTTTCCACTATTAGTATTTATAATTACAATTTCTATAACGATTATTAGACTTCTTTCAACTACTGGTCCCTCTCCCCTAATTTGTAGAATGGTGAATTTCTTTTGTAGTTGGCATTTATGGTCTGTTTGATCATTTATTATTGCTAGCAATATATTATAGCTCATTATTTATCCTCACGATTGATGCTTGCGCTTGAGTTGGTGAGCCACATTTGATATGACTTGATCGACTTTTCACACGCTATAGGACATCACCAATCTGCGACATTTATCATAGGTAGTTTCAAAATTATTTATGGAGACCAAGATTTTTCTTCACATTGACAGATCAGGTTGATTTGCATTGTTGTGGTTGATTAGCGAGCCTATGTTGTTTTAAAGATTTCTCTGCATGGCTCCATGATATGTTTTTGGTTTGGTTTGAAGATCATATGTTTGATTTTATGTTCTATGTATTCTCTAAGGTTAAATGCATTTTTTATTGTGTAGATGATTGCGTTTTGATAATATTGGGCATTTGGTTGAACTTAGCTCAAATTAAGATCATTTTACTCACATGGAACTTAATACTTAATTAGATATTATTTTAATTTGTGTTTTTTTTTTCGGTTTTCATTATTTGTATCAAATTTGGATAAATTTATAATTGTGGCAGTTGTTTAGTTAACTTTATCTTTATTGCATTTGCTTGCTCAAGTATAAGATTTTAGTTTAAATTGCCTTTGCTTTGGTTTTTACTATTTTCTATGAAATTTGGCTAAATTTAGCACCAAGCACTTTGGTTAAATCTAGGCTAATTATATTTAATTGCTCAATCTTTAGCATTGGAGTTTTCTTAAGATTAAGATCATTAATTTTTATTAAATTTTGGTGGCTTATCGTTATGTGGTACTAATTATTGCGTACATGGCTGAATTGGGGTAGGCTTTTCTTGAAAGTTGAATATAGAGAATTTTAGGATGATCTTTCCCTAGTGGCAAATAGATCTACAAAGTTTTACCTACATAGTTCTTTTTGGGCATGTTTGGTGCATGGAATTAATTTATCAAGAATAGGCCTATTCTAGAATAAGGACCTATTCTCGGATTAATTAATCCTTGGAATAATCTATTCTTCATTTGGATCCCATAATGTAGAATTGGAATAAGGATTATTTTTCATTTTTTTAATTAATTTGAACAATATGTATTTTTAACTTATTAAAAAATTATAATTATAAAAAAAATATTTTCTTACAAATTTTAATTTTTGAACTTATCATTTTTGTTGCTGGTTTTTTAATTAAAATATATATGTATTTTTAACTTATATATTTTTAAATTAAAATATGTATTATTAACTTTGAAAAAATAACATTATAAAAAAAAATTAATAAAAATTATTAGCCCAAAAATGGGGATTAATTTTCTAATTCGGGAATTCAAAAAATGGCCACAAACGGTGAATTACTTAATTCACGCATTAAATAATGACTATTCCAGGTTAATACCAAGAACCAAACGGGCCCTTTGGGATTGTATTTTACCTCAATTTTTACTATACATGACTCGACTTGTTAAATTTAGTGCAATCACATATGTTGATGTTATTATCTCAAGTTTTATCTTTGTTAAGGCTATTATCATTTAAATTCAAGACTCAAGAGACTATATACACAGTCCTGTGGATTCCTTGATTTAGATACTAAAATATTAATGTTTTTACAACTACACCATTTTTATCAACTTATAGCATCAAATCATTTCAATGTCTAGCAACACCTGTTAGTCTATTAACATGTCTACATCTCTACTCTTTGCATGAGATGTTTGTTGCAATCCTAGACCTAATGTTCTACCCCTAGACTATCTAAGATCTGATTACTGGCATTGTAAAATAATTTCAATATCTAGCAACACTTGTTAGTCTACTAACAGGTCTACATCTCTACTCTTTGCATGAGATGTTTGTTGCAATCCTCGAGATAATGCTCTACCCCTAGAATATCTAAGATTTGATTACTGGCATTGTAAAATCATTTGAGATTTGGAGAAAATATTTAAGGTTCTGCTAAATCTAGAGGTACAATGGGAATATTTTTAGGACTATAAGTCTAATACTGGATTTCACAATGAAAGAGTTCTTCTAGATTTAGATACTAAAATATCAATGTTTTGACAACTACACCTAGTTAGAGGATATGGAAAATAAAAAGTTTGAGCCCTTGTAGTCTAAAAGTATTTGACACTAGAAGAATCTTTGAAGATCGACCAAATCTAACAGGTAAAAATGCTAAAAAATTATGATATTGAGTGGATTATTCTTGGATTTTAAAATAGTTAAAGTGATGAATGGTAGAGTGCTTATATGTTTAGCATATTCAAAAGCTACAAAACTCAAACCCTCTAGTACTCCATAGTAAAGTTGTAAAAGGTTCCCTTAGAATGCCCAAGGCTTGAGTCTTGGCATGTCAAATGCTTTTCAATAACTACACCAAACTATAATATATATTGTAGGATACCAAACAATCTACAAAGGATAGAGACTTTTCCCTATTATCATAGGGAAAAGGACAACTATAGGAAGAGATGAACAAGAATGCTAGGAAACCCAAACAATAATATTTGGTGACATAACAATTGCTACAAATATTTTGTTCTACAAAATTACACCAAAAGGAATTATAGCATCAAATAAACATATCAATAATTCTTGAAATAGATGTGCCTAAAATTTAAAACATTAAAAAAGAAATGAATCTCTTAGTTGATATTTGTTCTACAAAATTGCATCAAAAGGAATTAGAGCATCAAATAAAAATATCAACAATTCTTGAAATAGATGAATTCTTGCAATGAATCTCTCAGTTGATCAATTCAAGGAAAAAATGTAGATCACCAACTAATTGCTTAGAGTTTTCCAAAAGTTATTTGCTTAAGTATAGTCCCCTTGAATGAAAACCAATTGTAGTAGCCAAACTTTCTTTCATTTAGGTTTTCAATGTGAACCATATTTGATTGCTAGACACAAGGAACTTGAGAAACATCCTTACTAGGGTCCTATCCACACACAACTTTGTAGGAAATTGTACCGAGAGCAATAAAAAGGCAATTTTTTATGTCCTATATTATATATTTTCATCAACATCTAGCATCAAATAATTTAAATGTCTAGAAACACCTCTTATGTCTTATCTCTCTAGTTTTCTATTGTCTAAAACATCAAAATGAATTTCAGCCAAAAAAAACAAAACCCAAAAGATAAAAAAGAAAAGAGACAACATAACAAAAATGATGGAGATTATACCCAAAAATAAATAATATAGCCAATCCACAATCATATCAGTTCAGACATTGATGGTATATTTAGATCCCTCCTTGCCAATATTCACACTAGAACAAATTTCTCATTAACCAACACAAAATAGCATAATGCAAATCCCCTGAACACTAAAATGTGCAGAGGGAAAAACATGAATTACCCTTGCGAGGAGCTAATGATAGGCGTAGTTTTAGCAATATACTTCCATTTAAAAGCTAAAAAAGAGTCAACAACAGTTGATAAATTCTAGGATCTCCATCATGATGAGCTAAGACATAGGAGCCCAAGTGAAGGGAAGAGTAGGAGCTAAGAAGTTCTATGCTACAAACTAATTTTCCTCTAAAATCCAAACCCAATAAAATTCAAATAGCACACAACAACGATCGATAAATATTTTTTTTTTCACATACTTGATTTGGTGGTAGTTCCTTTGTGGTTGCTTCTATTATTTATTATGTTTTATTGGCCTTACCCTTGCCTACATCATAGTGGTGTATTTGGACATTATCAAGGAATTTTTTTAATAATTTGTTACCCCACATATTGATGAGTAAGTTTTGTAATTGTGTATGTGGTGATTTGTACTTCATTGACTAGTGTGCATTGTTGATTGAAGCCAACAACTAATTTCTGCATTAGTCAACAATTGTATTGTTGAACTAGGCTAAATTTTTCATTTTCGTATTGTTTGGGATTTAATCTCATATTCGATGCATTGATGTACTTTTTCCCTTTATATTTGACATTGAATAGTGTTCTAATATGAGCATCTCCTCTGTGCACATTGTGACTAGTTGTTTAGTTGTTGTTGACTTGGTGTTTGGTAGTCCTAACTCATTGACATTAGTACTCACCATCTTATTATTTAGCTCAAAGTCTCCATGGGTGAATGTTGAAATTCAGGTACCAATTCTGTGGAAGTCTGCTTTGAAAAAAATTGCAATAAGAAATGGGAAACCAATTTTTACAAATTGGGTGCCCGTTTAGATTTGGGAGCCTGATCCATATTCAAAAATTGGGCACCCATTTCGGAACGGGTACCCAAAGCAAAATGGGCACCTGATTTGTAAAAAACAAGTGCCCATTTTTGAAATCTATTTATTTTTTATTTTTTACCATTTTGTTTGTCATTTTCACTGTCAAGAATGGGATCATGTTTAGGAAAGCTCAGGTGTCTGTTTCTACTTCTCCTGCCCACCCCCTTTGCCATTTTTTCATGTTCCAGGTATGTACTATTGTTTTTTATTATTTTTTAATAATTTTTGTCATTAAAAATTGTAGTTTTAAGCTATATTTAATTTAAAAATATAGTTTAATGTTGGTTTCAAAATTATTGTATAAATTTAATTATATTTTATGTTTCAAGTAGTTCTTTTTAATTTTAATTTACTTTGTAAATTAGCGTACCAAAGTAGAAAACTATTAAAACTTTTAATTTAACCTTAGCTAGTAAAACAAAAATGTAAACCTAGACAAAATTAAAATACGAAACCCTAAGTAGAAAACCAAAACATAAATTTAGACATGTGTAAATAAAATAACAAACCATAGGTAGAAAAAAAAATTACGTAAACAAAACTCTCTCTCTCTCTCTCTCTCTCTCTCTCTCTCTCTCTCTCTCTCTCTCTCTCTCTCTCTATAAAAAATGATAAAACATGTTCCTTGAATCAAAACCGTTCGAAACATAGAGTTTTAAAAACATCAAAAACCTTGGAATCTTTTTTCAACCAAGTAGGTGTACATTCTTGAAAAAAACATTTAAACATTTGTCTTGATTGTCTTTGTAACCTGTAAAATGTAAATAACTTATATGTTAATTTTTAAATTATGACATGTAATTAAATTTTAATTTAACTCTGTGTGTGTGTGTGTGTGTGTGTGTACTCTCTCTCTAAAAACTGTAAAACATGTTCCTTGACTAAAAACTTTTCAAACCTTTTTTTAACCAAGTAGGTGTACATTCTTAAAAAAATATTTAAACATTTGTCTTGATTGTCTTTGTAACCTGTAAAATGTAAATAACTTATATGTTAATTTATAAATTATGACATGTAATTAAATTTTTATTTAACTCTCTCTCTCTCTCTCTCTCTCTCTCTCTAAAAATGATAAAACATGTTCCTTGAATCAAAACATTCCAAAACATAGAGTTTTAAGAACATCAAAAACCTTGGAATCTTTTTTCAACCAAGTAGGTGTACATTCTTAAAAAAAAAATAGTTAAACATTTTTCTTGATTGTCTTTGTAACCTGTAAAATGTAAATAACTTATATGTTAATTTTTAAATTATGACATGTAATTAAATTTTTGTTTAACTCTCTCTCTCTCTCTCTCTCTCTCTCTCAAAAATGATAAAACATGTTCCATGAATCAAAACCGTTCGAAACAGAGGGTTTTAAAAATATCAAAAATGTTGGAATCTTTTTTCAACCAAGTAGGTGTACATTCTTAAAAAAAACATTTAAACATTTTTCTTGATTGTCTTTGTAACCTGTAAAATGTAAATAACTTATATGTTAATTTTTAAATTATGACATGTAATTAAATTTATATTTAAGTCTCTCTCTCTCTCTCTCTCTCTCTCTCTCTCTCTCTCTCTCCACTTTTCTCTCTCTCTAAAAATGTTAAAACATGTTCCTTGACTCAAAGCCTTTTGAACCTTTTTTCAACCAAGTAGGTGTACATTCTTAAAAAAATATTTAAACATTTTTCTTGATTGTCTTTGTAACTTGTAAAATGTAAATAACTTATATGTTAATTTTTAAATTATGACATGTAATTAAATTTTTATTTAAGTCTCTCTCTCTCTCTCTCTCTCTCTCTAAAAAATTATAAAACATGTTCCTTGAATCAAAACCTTTCGAAACATAGAGTTTTAAAAATATCAAAAACTTTTGAATCTTTTTTCAACCAAGTAGGTGTACATTCTTTGAAAAAAACATTTATTTACATTTGTCTTGATTGTCTTTGTAACCTGTAAAATGTAAATAACTTATATGTTAATTTTTAAATTAAGACATGTAGTTAAATTTTTATTTAAGTCTCTCTCTCTCTCTCTCTCTCTCTCTCTCTCTCTCTCTCTCTCTCTCTCTCTCTCTCTCTCTTAAGTTTTAATTAGTTTAAGTCATTCTTTGTAAGGTAAAATGTAATCTACATTATGTTAATTGTAAATTACCATGTTTTTATATGTACGCATATTTAAAATATGGATGATTTTCATATTGATGAGCTTATAGATCGGCATGCACCACCACCTCCACCTCCACCACTACCTCCACCTCCACCTACACCTCCACCTCCATCTACAACGTTGAGAGAAAATATTAGGATAAATGTAGAGGCAATAATGAGAGATGTAAATATTATTAGGAATGATCCCTATCCATCGGCCCAGCTACTACGCCTTGCAAATAGCATGCAAGGCATAGTAGATTCAATACACACATTAGACTCCAAGATTGATAGTTTCCAGTCATGGAGGGAGAGTATGCATGGATATTATGCTCACGGCCTCTCTTATAAAGAGGTTAATAATTTAAAAATTACAAATACTGATATGGCACACTATTTTTTGAACCCTAAAATGGGTGAGGAGATACTTGGCAAGAAGCCACATATTTCTATTAGATGGTGTAGACACCCCTGTATAGCAGAGCATTTTTGGGAACGGTGGTGGATGGTATTTGACCATCCACCACACATTAATCATGAGGTCCCACTTTATTTTTTAAAAAAAATTATGGGCTGAATTTGAATTGGGTAGGAAACCTAATTATTTTGACATGAGAGCAATCCAGGGGGTTGGTCGAGGCATGCCAAAGGAAAGGCCAGGGGACAAATTGAGTGATAGAACTAGAAATCATGTGCACAATGAGCCCCTTGTTCCTATTCTTTCTCCCGTAGTTCCTGCACCTGTCCATCATCGAGTAGTGCAGTCATCTCTTGGTTCTTTGAGTGCCCTTATGAGCAATTTTTTACAACACTTGACCCAGGCGAGGGTTTCCCCCAGCATAGCACATATTTGCACTAGCTGTGGGGGTATATGTAGGGGTCTCCAAACTGATCCTGATGTTGCCCATGCTTCCCATAGTGGATGTGTTGATGATGATGGTGGCACACATGGTGGATATGCTGATGATGATGGTGGTGGTGCACATGGTGATGTCGGAGATGATATCACATCACATGTTGATTTTCTCAATGTCGATGATGATCATCCCGTAGACGTAAATTTAATTATAATTTATATAGTACAATATTAAATTTCATATTTATACAATTATATTGAACCATAACATGTGGATTTTTGTGGTGAAGAGAGGAGGGTTGACCCTCCATCATTCATTAGTCATCATCATATGACATCAACACCTCAACATCTCGGTGCTCCATTCACGGTATGCAGTTTGATCTTGATACATTTAAACTTTAAATAAAATAAACTTTAATTGATAATGTGTTTGACATATTTTTGTGATTTTGTAGGGTCTCTCATGTACCACTAAGATTGGCAGTCCTTAATTCTTTGCCCCACCAGTCACCGAGAGTCAGCCGCATATACCTATAGTATGTTTTTCATTTATTAATTTTAAGTGTTTATATCTTACTAATTTATGTACAACTTTGATTCACACTTATTTTTTTGCAATTGTAGGCTTTTGGATTGTATCATTTTGTAAAATCACATTTATGTCCTGACTCATTGGTGACATTAGTTACATGTCACACACACAAGTATAATGTACATGCTTTTATTCCATAATGTACATGCTTTTTTTGCAATTGTAGGCTTTTGGATTGTCTCATGTTGCACAATCACATTTACATCCTGAATCATTAGTGACATTAGCTACGTGTTACACACATGTAATGTACATGCTTTTATTAAATGAATTTCTCTCTCCCTTAACTTTTCATAAAAGGTTTTGAAGCAATACTAGACAAACTCTGATGAGTGTAACTTATTATCACTCATATAGAAATGATACTCTCTCAATATTTTTCGATCCTCTTCTGTACTATCAGGTGCATAGCTATAGACAATATGAATAAAAATTGTTACTTGCACTAAATTATAATGTGGTTGGATCTCATCTTATGGTGCAAGCATGTAGTTCTTTGCACACTCAACAACTGAAAGTATACTACCAATTGGAAATGTATTCTTGCATATATAAAATTGTCCATCAAGTCATCTAGAATTTTGAGAGTGTTTCACATATTTAGGTATGTCCTTACTCTTGAATTCATTCATAAAAGCATGAACACTAAGTTTTTTAGTTATTAGATCTCACCATTTTCCAACTTTTCCATCCTTCAATGGATACTCAACAGTTTTAAATCTTTGTACATCAACTAATTGTCAAGTCCAAAATCAAATGAAATATTTTCATGCAAACATTCATCTAATAATGTAAGATTTCCACATACATCACATACACCAGAAACACATGCATTCAAAAGATAAAATTGCTCATTAGGTGGGTTACAAAACAAATTTGATATAAACCCCTTTACAGTTTGAGGTGGTATATTTATACCACATTCCTGCAACATTTCATTAGTATGCATAGTAGAACGTATAGATCAAAAAATATCATAATGATAACAAAATTGAACATGAGTTTTGCAACAACAGGTGATTCTTTCTTTGTTAATTCTTACATACCATGGTTTACATTTTTCAAAAGATCTTTGACTAATACTAATAGTTAACACCTTATCATCCATAAAATTTTAATACAATTTTGTTTGAGTCATATCTAAAAGGTGTTTTGGATGTGGATCATGAACTTTTTAACCGACTATTAATTTAAGAACATCTCTGGAATTAGGGGATACTCTTGTATTATCGTGCCAAAATTTTTCAATCAAAGTTTTGACTTCACCAGTAAGTTTCATGTCAGACCTCAGGAGTCTGCCACTAAAGGTCCATAAATGGTTTGCTGGATCACTTTCAAAGTTAACTCTTCTCTTTATAGCTCTTGTTAAAGTTTTACGATGAATATTAAGATATCCACTTATGTTTGAAATCATTCTTTTATTAGTAGTAGTTTTGTTTACTAAAGTTGTTGTTATTGCTCGTCGTGCCGCATTACTATCTTTAGAATGACTTTTCTTTCCAATTGTGTCAAAGGCACTAGCAATAGTTGATACAACTTGTTTTAGAGACTCATCCTTCTTTTTGGATTTCACATAAATTCCTAACCTCTTTATCACTTTTCACATTTTAGACATTTTAATTAATTGTAACATTAATTGACATAGAAACCTAAATTTCTTATTATAAAAAATTGTCTAAACAATCTGCTCACTTGTGTCCTAATCTGTCTCCATGAAACCAAACCACCTAGATTGTCTAGCACATCATTTTTAATTTGAAATTATTCATTTATTTCATTATCATTCAAAGAAGTTTATTTTTCAATCTGTGTTTCTATGTCTACATCCACATTGTTGATTTCAATCTAAATTTGTCTTTGATTTTCAGTTTCAATCAGAGTTTGACTTTCAATTCCTTTATCATTATGATTAACATTACTAATTTTTGGAATTTGACGTGCAATTAAATTTGTTAATCTATTTTCAAGAATAAAATTTAAATCATTTGTATTGTAACCTGCTTCAAGCAAATTGATGAACTTCTTTATCAGAATAAGTTACATTTGGATGTGAAGACATACCTGTATCCAATACTGGATGAGAAGATATATCTAAATTTTCTTCTTCAAGCTCTACATCCATTATGGTGTCTTCATTTTCCTCCTCTTCTGAAATAATTGTTGAGCTTGATGCTCCAACATTATTCAGTTTTTGAAATCTTTCTCTTCTTTCCCATTGTCATTTTGCCTCCTCTCTATTTGTTGCAACCTCCTCAATTGTCAGAACCTTCCTTAGCCTCTTTCTGCATTGGTTTGATCCCATTTTTACACCAAGATTCGAGTTCAAATTATTCTTTTTGAATGTCAGATCCAAAACAAGACAAAAGAAGAAAATGTTGATCAAAATATTATGTTTTCCTAGTACGGATCAGTAAAAAATGATTTAAAACTTGTCAATCATTGAGATCATGCCCACGGTCCTATTTTTTTGGATGCAATGGTTCTTTATGAAGTGGGCACCCATTATTTAAATAAAATGGGTGTCCAATATTTAAATAAAATGGGTGCCCCTTTTTTAATTTCACAAAATAGGTGCCCATTTTTTGAGTTTAAAAAAATGGGCCCCCGTTTTGTAAAACTTTGAATGGGAACCATACCTACTGACTTGGTTTTTAGTTTGGGACAGGCTTGGTGGGACCAAGCCTATGCGTGGCCCTACAAAAATATGGCTAAGGCATTACAGTATAAAATTTATGCCTTGCCATAATTTTTTTTACCCCTTCTAATAGAGAGGTCTTTTACTACCTTATTCATATTTCAAACCTTGCAGCTAATCAGAACAAAACAATGAAATACTCAACAATGCAACACAAAATAATTTTTTAACTCTAATTTTCATTAACATGCCTGGTTATAAGGCCTTCTAGGTTAGGGCCAATTATAATTAGTAAACAATTTTGCAAGATCCACAATAGATCTGATACAAACTTCAACTAGTTCAGCTCTAAAGATAATTAGAAGCTGATGGAAACCCTAAGGTAGATCTAAACTTGAGCTTGCAAGCCTCCAAGAAATCTCCTTGTTCCCAAGTATGTAACCACTAGCTCTGCTATTACAAACTATCTAATAAGAATCAGATCTGCAAGTTCATGGAAGATCTTTTCCACAACTTCACCAACTTCAGCTTCAGTATCACCTTCTAGCTTATGCTACCTCCCACCAAAAGACTCCTCAACATCTACCCCAAGCTCCCCTTAAATACTAATCATCAGCCACAAGTCAGCCAGATGAAACCCCAATCCCTTCCTAACAAATATTAATTGCCATACAAGTTAGCTTACAAAATGTGTACAAATATTTAATTCAGCATGTCAGCCTCTAGATCCACTTAGGAGAATCCAACAAAAGATACAATTAATAAATGCACCAAGTCGGCCCAACAAATCACACAGAGTTCCAGTCGGTAAGCCAGATCTACCAAGAAACAGTGAAATAATCGAGCAAGCCAAGCATCGTCGAGCACCAGTGTCGATTGAGCACCGCAGGCATAACTGAGTAACACTTTCACAAAGCATCAGAGACTACCAAGTTCTTTTAGCGACCGAGCTTCCTTTAATGACCGAGACTATCGGTCAAGGCTGCAACAAAGAAAAACTGGCCAAAACACAAACACTCTATGCAGTTTCACCAAGGATCAGGAATGCCCCTGCCTCAATCTTGGATGCCCCTACATTAGACACCCCAGGTTCCAAAAGATGTTCATATCTGAGAAGGACATCTTCTAGGGTTTAGCACATAAACCCTGAACTGGTTCTTCACATACAAGTCCTTCACCTTTTTTTCTTGCAAATTCTTCCACTTTTGTTTTCTCTGTCTCTTCAAGTCCTTTCTATACAATGCACAGGTCAGTTCTCCATACTGATCATTCATTTTCTCTGGATCCACAACCTCAACTCGGCTACCAATACTCAAGCTTCTCCTACCGAGCGTTGTATCCATCAAAGGCATTAGTGAAAACTTCCTGTCATTCTTCTCAACAATAAAGACAATCATACATAGCTCTACAATCAAATTGCCAAGGTCTACCGAGCAATATATGATAGCTATCCATATCCACAATGTCACATAATACAAGATCCTTATACTGGCCAATCTAAACATCAATGAAGCATTGTTCCCTTAGTTCCAAAGCATGAACATCTTGTAACCAACCAATCCTATAAGGACGTGGATGCTTCATTCTATTTAAACCAAGTGTCCTAACCATGTCCTCAACAATAAGGTTATCAGCACTACCACTGTCAACAATAACATCACAGAGTTTACCTCCAGACTTGCATCAAGTCTTAAACAAATTACTCCTCTAACAGGGTTCATCCTTTGTACTAAGAAATGTTTGTTGAAGCAGCAAGTTCTCAGATTCAGGTTCATTATGAATGTTTTCATTCACCACAGCATTTCATCGATCAACCTTCTTCTATGTACAGTCAAAAGAATGGTGTCCTTCCTCTCCAAAGTTATAGCAAGTACCTTTAAAGATAACTCTACCTATCTTCTTCTTAGGTTCCACAAGTTTCTATTCATCTTCTGCATCAGTTGATTTATCCTTTGCGGAGTGATCACCTTTCTCCTTCCCTTGAGAGTTACTATGTTGTTTCCTTTTCAACTTATCTTTTGCCTTCAGAGCATACTGATAAGCATCTTCAACATAATCAATCTTCAGCATACCAAGCTCATCCTGAATATTGAATCTTAGACCATTCACATAATGAGCTAACTTTTCCTTACCAATCTCTCGGTGTCCAGACCGAATAGTAAGTTTGTAGAACTCCTCAGTATAATCTTCAATAGATAAATCCTATTGCTTCAAATTCTACAAATTCATAAACAAGTCAAGCTCATAGTCAATTGGTATGAACTTAGCTTTCAATTTTGTCACCATCAAAATCCACTAATTGATCTTCATTTCACCTTCATCTTCTCGGTCTCTTTGTAATTCTTTCCACCAAAGAGTAGCATGTCCTTTCAACTTTTTCTGTGCTAATCTCACCCAAAGAGGATCTTCAATTTCTTCTAGCTCAAAGAAATCTTCAAGTTCACTGATCTAGTCAATCAAATTCTCAGGTTTCAAAGTACCAGAGAAGGTAGAGACTTCCATTTGGTAACTACTAAACTAAGTAGCAGATCTAGGAAACCATGCAATTCTATCTTCACTAGATCTGTCCCTCCGATCATCACCACTAGATTCAAGAGGTTCAAATTCTTTAGTAGCATCTTCACAGCCATCCTCAGTACCAACATTCTGAGGAATACCAGTAACAGCTCTCATGATCTCGGCGACCATGTCATTTTTCATCAATTCCATCTCAGATTTGAAATCCGATTTCACCTTCTTTGTAATTCTGGATTCCATAGTATCACAGAGGTCTTGAATAACTCTAGGGTCTAATCTTCTCAGAGGCATCCTCAAAGATAAGAGAAACCCTCGGCAACAAACCCTCACTGATCACCTTGTGACAATCTCCAAGCTATATACAAGTTAGATCGTAACCTACAATCCTGCCGAACAACTAGGGCACAATTTCACAAGTTTAGTGCCATGGATATGCAATCAAGATCACAAGATCTTTTCTTCAACAAGATCAACTTCACAAGATCAGCCTTGCTAGGTCAAGCTTCTGCTTCACAAGATCAACATTCACTCCACCAAGAACAAAACTTTGCTCTGATACCACCTGACGTAGTCAAGGTGGTGGATCCAATTAAGGATAGTCTAAACCTTGCAGCTAATCAAAACAACACAATGAAATACTCAACAATGCAACACAAAATAATTGTTTAACTCTGATTTTCATTAACATGCCTAGTTGTAAGGCCTTTCGGGTTAGGGCCAATTACAATTAGTAAACAATTCTGCAAGATCCACAACAGATCTGATACAAACTTCAACTAGTTTAGCTCTGAAGACAATTAGAAGCTAATGGAAACCCTAAGGTAGATCTAAAATTCAGTTCACAAGCCTCCAAGCAATCTCCTTGTTCCCAAGTATGCAACCACTAACTCTGCTATTACAAACTATCTATAAGAATCAGATCTGTAAGTTCATGGAAGATCTTTTCCACAACTTCACCAACTTCAATTTCAATAGCGCCTTCCAGCTTATGCTACCTCCCACCAAAAGACTCCTCAACATCTACCCCACGCTCCCCTTAAATACTAATCATCAGCCACAAGTCGGCTAGATGAAACCCCAAATCCTTCCTAACAAATATTAAATGCCATACAAGTCAGCTTACAAAATGTGTACAAACATTTAATTCATCATGTCGGCCTCCAGATCCACTTAGGAGAATCCAACAAAAGATACAATTAATAAATGCACCAATTTGGCCTAGCAAATCACACAAAACTCAAGTCAGTATGCCAGATCTACCGAGCAACAGTGAAATAATTGAGCAATCCAAGCATTGTCGAGCACCAGTGTCGACCGAGCACAGTAGGCATGACCGAGTAACACTTTCACCGAGCACCAGAGACTATTGAGTTCCTTCAGTGACCGAGCTTCCTTCAATGACTGAGACCATTGGTCAAGGCTACAACTGAGCAAAATCATCCAAAACACAAACACTCTATGTAGTTTCACCGAGGATCAAGAATGCCCCTGCCTCAACCTTGGATGCCCCTGCATCACTTGTCCTTATTCTAGGTAAGTGCACAAAAATGGGGGACCAAAAAGGGGGTATAAGATGCCACTTTTTTCCTAAAATAAGAAAACTTTGAACTTCAACAAGAAATTGAAGATAGTTAGACTCAAAATTTTAAGATGCGACAAAAACTAGAGTTGTAATAGTCTGAATCTAGTTCCTAAACTACTAACTTATTTTGAAAATGGTGCAGATTAAGGCCCTCAAAAAGGGGGAGCACAAAAAGTGGCTCTATTTTTTGTCCAAAAACATAACATAGCATTTGGTGTGCTCCCCCTAAAATGTTAACTTTTTTTAAAAAAAAATTTAATCACTCCGGTGAGAAGTTAGCTAACCACATAGTTTATCCCAGAATTTTTTCGTAATTTTTTGATGAATGTATAATTTTTGATGAATTTATGAAGTGCACACATCCTGAAAATATGAAATTTATGTGTGCTCTCCCTAGAAATCATTTAAAACTAATCGAAAATTAAATTTTCTTTTTTTTAAAGTGTGTAGAATGAAGTCTAGTTTCTAAAAAATGTAACTTATTGCAAAATTCGATGAATGAGCCAAAATCTATGCCCTAAATACTGCATGTTGGTTTTTTACAAAAAATGGACATACACACAAAAGAAATTAGAGTTGAAAACTTAACATAATCAAAATTCAAAATAAATTATATGCTTAGATAGCTAACAGAGAGATTTGGAATATCACGTCGTCTGATTTTTATGTTCTTGAGCCATGAGTAAACCTGACGAGGAGCACACAAAAAAATATGTTATTTTTTTGTATGTCTACTGGAAAACACATCTCAGGCCTATTTCAGTCATCCAAGCCTTTGGGTTGGATCTCCAAGGAAAATCCAAGCCTTAGGATTGGTAAATTCAAATCCTTTACAAAGCGTGCATGCCCCAAAGGACGCACACCCTATAGAGCATGCACACTATGTAAATTTATGATTTTCATAGCGTGCTTGCACTATGAAAATCATAAATTTACATAGGGTGTGCGCCCTATGTAAGATATAGATTCACATAGTGATGAGAAATATTCAAAGTGGGAGATATATATATATATATATATATATATATATATATAGCCTCCTCTCTCTCTCCTACTCTCTCCCTTTCCCCTTCTCTAACTCTCCTTCCCCTTCTCTCTCTCTCTCTCTCTCTCTCTCTCTCTCTCTCTCTCTCTTTCTCTTTTCTCCAGTTTTCTTGTTTTACATAGGGTGTACACCCTATAGGGTGCACACCCTATTTAAGACTATGAATAACTTATTTTTTGTTTTTTATAGGGCGTACACCCTATAGCATGCTCGCGCTATGTAAAACTAGAAGAAACAGTCTTATTTGCGAAGGATCTCATGAAAAAGGCCCACTTTTTCTTATGCTGTCTGAATTCTACATTTTCTCCAACAAGTTTTCACTTTTCATGGTGTTGATAGTGACAAATCAACATCTTTTTGCACCATAGTGACAAGTTTTCACTTTCCACCATCGTGAAAGTCAATTATTGGAATCAAAAAGACAAAAAGAGATTGAGGTAAGGTTTTTATTTTTTTACATGTCAAATGTGAATAAAGAGTGTTTTGGTTTATAATTGGTATGATATAGACTTGTTCAATACATAATTTGATATAAGTGTAATAAATTTATATTATAATTTGTCATATTGTAAGAGGTTTATATTATAATTTGACTTATTGGTTTACATTTATATTATATTTTTAAAATTGTAATCAATTGATATGTAGAAATCATCATCGTGCCTAGGAAACGAGCAAAGAATTTAACACTGGAAGAGCATGAAAGAGACAAAGAGAAGAAAAGGGAAAGAATGAGACAACTTCACGAAAAAAAAATTAGATACCATAGAAGAAGATTTTTCTTTGGATGAGGAACATGAAACATCAATACAAAGTAAGAGAGAATTGGAATTGGAATAAAAAAGACAACAAATGAGAAACTTGCGTGCAATGAGACAATTGAATTATGAAGATGCGGGGACATCATCTACAAGTTCCCAAGTTTAAGAGACATCATCATCCAATGTTTGAGGCACACCAATGTATCATGTTGAATTCACACCATTGTCTACTTCCGAAGGTGTGGGCACACTCTTCTATCATGTTGAAGGCACACCATTATCTAAATCCCAAGGTGTAGGCACAACATTTTCTCATGTTGAAGGCACACCATTATCTACATCCCAAGGTGTAGGCACAACATCATGTCATGTTGAAGGCACTAAAGATGGTACACAATTCACACATAATGTTTTTGATGCTCCTAGAATTATTAAATATAGAAAACCAAAATATTTGATTAATATTGATACTAACATTTTGCAAGCAATGCCTGACAAGATTCCCAAGCGTACTTGTCAAAGAAATGTTAATCGTATTTGGAGATCTTTTTTTGAGAATTTAAACATGACAGGAAGATGTCAACTATTTGTTGAAATGATGAGAAATCTGAAATTTAGGCCCATCATGAAGATTCTTGGGCTAAGAACGATGGATGAGTCAAGTGAAAAATCTATTATAAAGAATCTAATGACTGCATATGAGAGTGTGGGTTCTACATCACGCATGAAAGATAGTAATGTCACATGACGTGTACTTACATCAACGATAGTAAGTACTCAAATGAAGAAATCTTGACTCATTAGAAAGACAAGCAAAACATTGAAAATAAGTAGAAAGTCTCTAATGAGAGCCCTGGGAAGGCATCTAAGAGTGGAAGATCCAAATAGAAATGAGCTATGGGCATTTTCCGGTAGACTACCGTGAAAAGATAAAGAAATTTTTGAAGCTTTGAAATCCTTGATTGAAGAATTTTGGAAGAATAATACATGGGTATCTCCTAATCAAAGAGATGTTGTAAGAAGTAGGATTGGTAGTCGAATTCGTGTTCCATATCCAAAACATTTTTTTGATTCAACTCAGACACAATTCTTTGCAAAATTTATGCATACGTATCCTCAAATTAAAATTAGTTAGAGATATTTTGAAATGTGTAAACCTTTTTATGTCAAGATAAATCATACACGCACAACTTGTTGTAGGGTACATATTGAATTTTCTAACCATTTTGAATTTTATAGGAATATATGTGTAGGTTTGCACTCTAACAATGTTTTGCAGGAATGTAACATAAATGTCCCACCTAGATCTTCAAGGGAATTAATATCTACCATTTTATGTGAAAGAGTGGATGGTCAACAATTTTACAAGCTCTCATGCTTGAATGGTACATGCATAGATTGCGGAGGTTTGCGACGTTTGCCAATTTGTCAACATATGGAGAGTACACATGCAATCGGTAACAAAATAGTGGAATTTGGAAAATATAAGACTGTGACATATAATCTAAAAGATGGAAAAGAGGTTAAAAGATGTGATTTAGTAATTGAAAAAATTCCAGTGTATCAGTTCATGGACATTTTTTGTAAAAAAATTATTTATGAGTATGCAAGGCATACACATAGAGCGCGATGGTTGGATATGCAATTCAAGTTGTGCAAGGACACATTCCCACTTGATACCATTGTTTCAATTGTGGACTTTGGAGAGAACTACACACTACAACCACATAATGAGGTGCAAGCAAAGTATTACAACTCTCAACAAGTTGATATATTTGTTCATATAGCATTCATGCATGCACCAGACAGTATAGAGGAGAACAAGAAGATATTGAGGGAGTATCATTTTTATATCAGCGATGATCGCTCACATTCTATAGAGTTTGTACACAGTTGCTTTCAACTATTTTATGGTCATTTGGCAAACAAGGGCATAAAATATCATCGACATATCATTTGGTCAGATAATTGTGCATCCCAATTCAAGAATTCACGGATGTTTTATTGGTTGTGCAGGATGCATAAGTGTAGACACCTAAAAATCCTTTAGAAAATAAATTATTTTTATTTTCTGAAAAATCCCTGATGACATCATCATTTATTAATTATTTATTTATTTAATTAATTAATTAATTTTTATGTCATTAAATCCCTTTATCTTAATTAAAAATATTTAATTAAGAAATCCCTCCCAAAAATGTTTAAATCTTATTTAAACATTAATCCCCTATTTATTAATTATTTTAATTAATAAATTGACCAAAAATCCCCCAAAAAATAATTAATTTATTTTTTGACCAAAAGTTAGCCTTTTTTCCTAAGACCACTAACCTCTTCCAAAATCTTCTAATCCCTTCTTAATTTCGATTAAAAGGCTAATCCCACCTTTTCTAACCCTAATCTCAACTCAAAATATTTAATTAAGATTAAATATTTAATTTTCATATTTATTGAAAATATTTCAATAAATATTCCCAAAACTTAAGCTTTTGGAATGAATAACTTTTATTCCATAAAACCAAGGAGAATTCTAGACTCTTCTAGAATCTTCTCAACCCAACCTCTTCACCCGTCCTAATCCTAAAATCCCCTAATCCTAATCCTAATCCTCCCCCTAACCTTGTCACATTCCCTAAACAAGGTTAGCCAACTCCTAAGCTTGACCCAAAGTCAACAAACTTCTAGAGGCTTCTCTTACATGCATTAAGTGCATTTAAAGCCTCCTTATCCCTCTTACATGCATTTATGATGCATTTAAGAAGCCCCTCACCCCTTTCTTACACCCTTTGACCTTAGGCACATTTCCCAAATTGTGCACATTCCTCCCATCTTTCAACCCAATGCCCTTGTGACACTTGTCACAAGGAGGTGGCCTTGAACTAGCACAATCCATGTGCTCCCCTTTGAATGAATCTTGGCCTCTCTTAAGGATTTTGATCCTAGCCACTCATTCATCCTCCCAAAAGTCTATAAATAGTCCTCATTTTCAAGAGCAAAATATCCATTCACCTTTCATTTTATGTATTGTTATCATGTCCATTTAGCTCTAGACTTAGCATAAGCAATACTAATTGTTAGTTTCTTTTTATCATCTTCAAGCTTTCTTAAAGAACATCATAGCTTAGCAATAATGGATTAACATAGTTTCTTTTATTGTTTTGCATAGCATATAGTATCATATCACACCTATATTTGGTCTAAAATCAATCTTAGTATGCATTAGAATATGCTCCAAGTGCTTAGAGAGCACACCCACATCCCTCTAATTGAAGCGAATCAAACATTTGCTCTATAGCACTTGTTTTTTTTAGCAACAATCTTGAGGTGGCTTTGGTTTTGTTTTCATGTCTTATGCTGTTTTTTAGTTCATGAACATGTTAGATTAGTCTAATGTTTGAATGTTTCAGCCTTTCAAGATAGGTAACAGGTTCAAAATCATAGTCTACATTCTGGCACGCCCGGTGGGACCCACTTCACGGGTTCTTTGCAAACATTCTGATGGGTTTTAGACCATTTTCAGATTTTTCAAGCTTATAGGTGGACGGAGCACTTCGATCCCTTCTTCTTCTTCTTCTTGTCTATATTCTTCTTCCTCTTCTTGTCTATATTCTTCTTCTATTCCGTCTCCTTCTTCTTCTTCTTCTAGCAAGGAGGTCATGGCCATTTTTTTTTCCAAAAATAATAATAAAATCCATAAGGAAGCAAATCAGACACACCTTATTTTAGTGCTTAAAATGAACCCCGAAATCATTCTTGAATGCATTAAGGACTAAAATTTGCAAAATTTGTTCTAACAAACAAAACAAAAAAATTAATCAAGGCATTTGCATCCTTGCAACATCAAGGATTTTTAACAATGCATTCATGCAAAGTAGGAATGATCATATCTTTTTGGGCATAAAAAGAACATCAAATCTACATTCAAACGAGTCAAAACAAAATCTTGAATGAAGCTAAAAGGAAGAACTTAGGTCCTAAAGCATCACTTTCCATTTGAAAAGAAAACACAATCTTGAATGCCTTAAAGATCAAAACAAAGCTTTTTTAAAAGTTCTTAATCAACACGCACACTCAATCTTGAATGCCCAAGTCAAAAAACTTGCAAACGCTCGATTTACTTTTTGGAGAAAGAAAAAGTCAAAATCTTAAACACTTGTGTCTTCAATTTCAAAGGTTCAAACACACTTAATCAAATTTGGAAAAATGAACAACTGCTTGATGTGCATTTAGGAGTTTTACTTTTTGCAAAATCCTGTTAAACTTAAGCAATGTAGAACACTTGGACTCGAACAAGTCCACTTCTTCTACTTTTAGCGAGGCCTATCCAGGGAGAAGCGCTTCCTCTTTGGAGAACGACCTCAAACCGGTAGCCCCTCCGACTGGTATACAAACAAGTGAAGAACAAAATAATCACTTACATCTCCTAATCGCCGGGCGTTCGTGCCAAACACGTGACTGGGGATGGTAAACATTCCTCTCCCCCAGCATAATTGGCAAGGCTCTTAGGTGAGTCACGAATGATCAGCAAAACCAGGTATGGAGACTCCACGGAACTATTAAAAACCTGATAAAATAGAGGCTACCCTATCTACATCCGAAAGTATCAAAATCCTTGTGCAAGGACCGATTCCAAGGGGTTTACCGGGTCGCCTCAAGATTACTCACCATTTGTATTCCCTTCTAGGGGATACCAAGCTGTGGGCAAGCGATTTTGATACTCACCTTCCTTAGGTAGATCTGTTTGAAGTGCTTGACAGTCAAAGACTCCGTGAAAACACTTGTTGAAACATACACTTTCAAAGCTTTGTCAGAGTCAGTTGTCTTTGTTTGTATCCCGCAGGGTTGCTTTGTCCCTTGTGGAGATTGCTTTGACTTTAGCTTTTGCCATTGGAAACCTTTGCCTCAAAATCAGAAGCCTCTTTTCCAAAGTGATGCCCAGCAAGAGCAAACATCCTAAAGCGAAGTTGCCCAAATCCCAAGCCTATCAAGAGCGAAAAGTTACCAAGAAGAAACTCAAGACCTATCAATCCACTATCCAAGCAACCCAAGCAGAGGAGAAGTCCCAAGCCAGATTTGAGAACATTGCCCATAACGCTCGCATCAAACAGTTCGCCTTCCGTTTCCGAGTTAACCATCACTTTGTCAACCTTGAGCCAGAAGATTAGCCAATTCCTTGTTCATGTCTTGTTCCATCTTCAGATCTTGAAATCTTGTCTCAAACAACCTTGCATCTTAGTTTCATCCTAGTTTCACCCTTTGCATCAACATCAAAACCCTAGTTGCATCTCAAGAACATCATAAAAGTTGCATTTGCATTCATCTTCCTACCAGCATTCTAGAATCAATCCTTGTCATTTGCATTATCCCTTTAGATAGAGCATTGTCCCTTCACCCTTCAATACCTTTTCCACCAGCATCCCCCCATTAGCTTTCCATATCTTTTCGGCAGATCCATCATCCTTTGTTCCAAATCCAGAGATCCACCAACACTTAGTGTTTACCCTTTTGAGTTGTTCCTATCCCATATCCAAGATCAGAGACCATCATCCTCTTTTTGACACAATGTGTTGTCATAAAGAAATCAAACCTTGTCCTTGCATAGCCATCATCTCGAGCAAGAGATTGGAGTGTATTGATAAGAAACTTGTTGACCGAAGATCATCAGTCTATCTTAGGTTGACCCCATTATATCTCTGATCCTCCATTTGGGAAAAATAGCAGCTCATTTGTTGACCACTCAGTAATCTTTCACCAGCTCTCCACCAGTAACCTATCTTTCCTCCACCTAATCTTGACCCAAATCAGAGCATCCCACCAATCCTCCATCATCACCAAGCTTTTTTACCAATTTGCCACCATCTCCCACCAATCTTCCACCATCCTTGATCCAAATCCGAGCAGTTCATCCATCCTTGCATTGCATTCTAGAAAGTCATCATCTTTAGAAGTTCATCAACTTTGCATCCATCAACATCTTTTAGCCAAACATCTTGCATCCATTTAGCACTTGCATCTCCATGCCTGTTGAGACCAGATCTCGGAAAAGAAGAAGCATGAATCCTTATCCACCAACAACCTCATCAGATCCCAAACTTTTCACCAACGCCATGATGACCTATAATCCCCACATCCAAGCCAGTAACCCATGTGAAGATCCAAACATCCCTTCATCCCCCTTGGCAAACCAAGCATTTGTAAATCCTCCAGAAAGCCCATCAGCAACCAATGCCCTTGTAGCACAACATCAGCAAAGCATGTTTGTTCACTACCTACCAGAAAATACCTCCATCCTACCATCTCTCTATCCACGCATCCCCATCAAAACTATCCAAGTTCCAGCACAAGCGTATTCTCCGTTTGTCCAATCATTTCCCGATCCTATCATGAAAACACCCCAAGAGCTTTCCACCACTCCCCTTTTCTTGCAAGGAAGCCTCGCCAGTCCCGCAACACAAGCTGCAGCACCATCCGCTCCATCTCATACCCCTTTTGCTTCATCATCTGCTATGGCTGCCCAAGCCCAAATCCAAACCCAAAGTCAGCTTCCACCTCTCACACAAGCTTTTACACCACCACCATTCACAAGTCAAGCAATGCCTTTCACCATCAAAGGAGCATCGTCACCCTTCACCCCCCAAGCACCCGTACCTTCTTCTTTGGGGTTAGCGCAATCGCTCCCCATTCCAACCTCATCTTTCTCTTGGGTGTTTCCTTCATTTTCCTCCTCACAAGCATCCGCTCAACCACAACCTCAACAAGCTCCTCTCTCTCAACCATCATTCGTGTCCCAAGCTCCTGTTGCTCCTACCATTTCATCATCCACTGCAGTGCACCCTAACACAAGCTCTCAATGGGGCCTTATGCAAGAAGAAATGAAGGCATGGGGGATCCCATCTCAATCCCCTACATCTATGGTTGCAAGTCAACAAACCGCCTTCACCCAAGCAGCACATCAACAACTACCCCAAGCACCGCCGGCTTCAAGCTATTCATCCCAAATCCCAAATACCTTCCAGCAAGTTCCACCACCTCAACAGCCAACTTTCCCCAGCTATCTTACCCCATCACCCTTTGCTTCTAGCTTCCCCACATCTGTTCCACCTCTAAGTAACGCAGGCATGTACCCAGCTTATATCAGCCAAACCCAAAGCCAACCTCAGCAACTACCACCATCATACCCGCAAGCAGCATCGTTCCAACAGCCTCCCCCATAGCAACCACATGTCCCCTTTCAGCAAACACCCATCATTCCTCAACAACAGCAAGTCTCTTGCTATCAACCTCAGCAACAAATCCCTATCATCCCCCAGCAACAACAAGTTCCCACCCATCAGTTACAATAGGAAGTTCCAAATGTCCAATATCAGCAAGTAGTCCCACAACAACCGCTAGTTCAACAACAGCAAGTAGCCCAACAACATCAAGTGGTTCCATATCATTTACCACAATATCCCCCTATGCCACACCAGCAATATCCCCAGCAACCATTGCCCCAGAATCAGTTCCAACCCATTTATCCACAACAAGCGCTATATCCAGTTTCACAGCTTCCATCACAAGCAGAAGTCCCAGTTCCCTCGCCACTCAATGCTGAGTGGGAAGCAATGAAAAATGCTCTAAAGGAGCTACAAAGTGGAACAGAGAATAAAACATACAAGTTCGAAGAGGTGTGCTCATATCCCTTCGATTGGTCCATAGCAACTATCCCTTTCCCCAAGCATTTTGAGATGCCCAAGTTCGACAAGTATCGGGGGAAAGGAGATCCAGTAAACCATATCAAAGAGTTCTACATGGCATGCCAAGAAGTAGCTTACAGTGATAACTATCTCCTGCGCCTGTTTCCCAAAAGCTTGGGAGGAACTGCTGTTGAGTGGTTTTACAAAATACCACATGGGACAATAAAAACCTTTGCTGAACTCTCTGAGAAGTTCATCACACACTATGCCCATAATGTGGAGAATGAGTTGTCCTTGCTAGACCTATGCAACTCAAAGCAGAAAGACGGAGAAAGCCTTGCAGAATACTTGCAAAGATGGCAGAATCTTACAACTAGGTTATCATATCAGCCGCCAGAGAAGCATCTAACAAAGATCTTCATTGATAACCTGCATCCAAAGCTATCCCATCACATACGAATGAACTGTCTCCAGACATATCAAGACATCAAGAGCAAAGGCATAGGCATCGAGAAAGCTCTCCTAGACGAAGGCACTATTCGTCACTTCAAGGATGATTCCAAGAACAAACCCAACAATGATAAATCCCGTTACTGGAATCGTAACAAGAATGTTGTTACAGATGGAGCCACTGACACTAAAAATGTACAATTCGTTGTGGCTAGTCCTACACCAGCTCAAACATACCAACCGCCACAAGCGCCCATCTATCAGCAACCCCCAGCTCCCGCATATCAAGCACCTATTTATCAGCAGCCTCCTCAAGCTCATCAACCACCCGTGCAACAGTATCAGCAGCAATACCAACAGCAACAGCCAGCACGTCAGGGCAATCCTGTTAACGCAGTTAACGTTGCCCCAAGGCAGAACAAACCCAACAATCAGAACAATCTAAAGAGGACTTTCACACCTTTGGGTGAGCCTCTGGATCAGATCTTTTATCGGCTAGCCAAGGCAAATATGATCACATATCCGCCCATCCCACAGAAGGATGACAACGCACCAAAGTCTGATTGGTATAAAGAACATGAATACTGTGATTACCATCGTGTGAAGGGGCACACAACATTGAAGTGCATGCGGCTTAAGCACTACATCCAGGATCTCATCGATCGCAAGGAAATCCAGGTCGATGCACCAACTCAAGCTTCACCCAATGCCGGTTTGCAAATATATCAAAATGTGTTCCCTCAACACGATGCCGGGAAGAATCAAGCCAGCGCCAATCAGCCCCAAAATCGTGGCAAAGGCAAGCAAGAAGATCACACAGCGGCCTACATCAACTATGACAAGCATGTCGGATGCATAACTCAAGTTGAGCCCATCCAAAATGAGCCCACCATCAATACCATCCACGTCAGAGGGCCGGATCGACAATGTGCTGCAACTACCCGCAGTGGTAGGATAACTGTTGCCGGTGCTCCTCCGAGATTAGCTGCTCCTCCAAGGCCAACATCTACTGCATCCACAGCACAGTCTAACACCAGGCCAGCATCAAATGCACGCGCAACACAGCATAATGCACCAAGAGCACAATACAATATCATAGAGCATCTTGGGAACATGCCAGCCCAAATATCTATCTTGGATTTGCTCCGCACATCACCCATCCATCAGGAGATCCTGGACAAAGCTCTAAAAGAAGGTCATGTCCCCACGGACATTAACACAACTCAGTTTGAAACTCTTGTGGGACACCTATCTGCAGCATGTGCCTTATCCTTCAAAGAATCTAATATACCAGATGTCGCTCCTGACCATACTCTCCCTCTCCGCATTGCTGTCATGGTCAGAGATTTCGCCATCAAATGAGTTCTAGTGGATAATGGCTCAGCCCTCAACTTGTGCACATTAAAATTCATCAAGAAGATCGGGTTCACGGAGGCCAACATACAGCATGAGCAAATCACTATCAAAGCATATGATAACTTGGAGCGTACCTCTGAAGGTACTATAACTTTGCCTATCCAGCTAGGCCCAGCAACGCAAGATACTCTCTGCCACGTTGTTGATCTTGACCTACCGTTCAATATCCTCCTTGGTCGTCCATGGATCCATTCCATTAAGTCCGTACCATCTACTTACCATCAGTGCATCAAGTTTCCACATCAAGGCACTGAGGTTACCATCCACGCTGACCCTAACCCCTTCGCATACTGCCTTGCGATGGAAGCATCTTTCCCTCATTCTACTCATTGTCCTGGAACCGATATTGGTACTTCTATTGCTAGCTCATCCCGATCCCATCGCGATCCAGAGACCATCCTTTCTTCCACCTTATCATCCATCAAGATCAACAACCAGGGTTGTGGCGAATACAGCCTCAGTGATGCATTTGCTGTAGGAGCTCTTCCACGTGATCCACATACTCAAGGGCGCCCAAGTTGTCAAAACAAGCATGTTAAGGAACATCATAAGCTCAAGCAGATAGGAAATATGACTTTTGAGTCTCATGGTACCATCAACAGCAAATAAATGGATCCAGATATTAACAAATGGTTATACAAAGATCCCCCATCACGTGACACACAACTTCTTGAGTACTTCAAAGAGAAATATCCAATCCCCTTCAAAAATGTCACAGAACACTATAACTATCAAGGTGGTGGTCTAGGACCACAAGAGGATGGAAATTTGTTTCCTATCATACCATCCCAGAATCCAGAACAGCAAGGACTTGGCTTTAATACCTCTCGCCTTCTTGAACAAGAGCCCAATACCACAACTAAGGGCACTAACATGACCAACATGAACTTTTCGAATAGCCAGGATGACCTTGTGGAAATTGAAGACATCCCCGAAGAGAAAGACATCCGATCCTATGACGATATCTTTGCCGACGACACCCTCCTGGGGACTTCTGTTCTCCAACAACTCTCCATTAACCTCATAGATCTTCCCCTCACAAACCTCGACCTCATAGATTGGGACCAACCAAGCATTGCACACATCGATGAGTTCCAAAGTGCACAAGCACTCCTAGAATTCATGGGGGCATCAGGTCCAGCAAGCAATCAAGATCCAACATCAACCTCTGTCTATCAGCTTCACCCAGAAGGATATTTTGGGGAAGAGGCAAGCTTTAGTCGCAAAAATGATAAAGCAAAAGAACATCATGATTCTTTATGTGAAAACCCTTCTGGGGCACATTCTGACTCCAAAATAGTAAAAATAAAGGGCGTATCTTCTAGTGAAAACTTGGCAATTCAAGCGCTAGAAGATGAAGCCTTGCCTCTTCCCCCTATCCAAGATTATAGACCAGAGAAATCTCCAATCATCATAGAAGAGACCAAGCCAATCAACTTGGGAACAGAAGAATGTCCAAGGATCACCTACATTGCAGTCAACCTAACAGAAGGAGAAGAAATGGCTCTCAGCACCTTGCTCAAGGAATCAGTTATCAACTTTGCATGGTCATACGCCCACATGCCTGGGCTTGATCCAAACCTTGTTGTTCATCATCTATCAGTAGATCCACACGTTAAGCCAGTGAAGCAGAAGCTAAGGAAAATGCATCCAAAGGTAGCATTACTAGTTAAAGCAGAGCTTGAGAAGCTCCTTCAAGCAAAAATCATCAGAGCAATTGACTACTCAGAATGGATCTCTAACATGGTGCCAGTCACAAAGCCTTCTGGCGACATCAGAATCTATACTGATTTCAGGGACTTGAACAAGGCATGCCCTAAGGATGATTTCCCATTGCCAAACATAGACATGCTTGTAGACCTCACAGCGGGTCACGAAATGCTATCACTCATGGATGGCTTTTCCGGTTACAACCAGATTCATATAGCAGAAGCAGATCAACATAAAACAGCATTCACAACCCCATGGGGTACCTTCTGCTACAATATGATGCCCTTTGGGCTAAAGAATGCAGGAGCAACATATCAGCGAGCAATGACAGCGATCTTCCATGACATGATCCACAAGATCCTTGAAGACTATGTGGATGATATCCTTGCAAAATCCAAAACAAGGGATGAACACCTCAACATCTTAGAGCGTGTGTTTGATCGTCTGAATCATTATGGCTTAAAGCTTAATCCAAAGAAATGTGTCTTTGGTGTTACATCTGGAAAGCTCCTAGGTTTCATAGTATCACGACGAGGCATAGAGATAGACCCCAAGAAGGTCAAAGCAATAACAGAGATGCCTCCACCAAGAACACTCAAACAGCTCAGAAGCCTACAAGGAAAGCTTCAATCAGTGCGTCGGTTCATTTCTCAGTTAGCAGACAAGTGCCAACCTTTTACGCATCTCCTATGCAAAGACACAAGCTTCAAATGGGATCCCATATGTCAAAGAAGCTTTGATAAGATCAAGGAGTATCTTGCCAATTCTCCAATCCTAGTACCACCAATTCTAGGACGCCCTCTCATACTCTACATCTCGGCAACCACTACAGCACTGGGGGCACTCTTAGCTCAGCATGATGATGACAACAAGGAGAGAGCCATCTATTACATCAGTCGCACTCTTGTCGGATATGAGCTTAATTATTCACCTATGGAAAAAGCATGCCTTGCAGTGGTCTTTACCACTCAAAAGCTTAGACATTACATGCTCAGTCACACAATCAAGCTCATTTCAAAGGTGGACCCCCTCAAATATCTACTATCAAAGACAACTCTCACAGGCCGTATGGCAAAATGGGTCATGATACTCAGTGAGTTTGACATCCAGTATATTGATCGCAAAGCAATCAAAGGGCAAGTCATTGCCGATCAACTAGCAGAAGCACCACTGGTGGATGCCTATCCACTAATCATGGAATTCCCTGATGAACACTTATGCATGATTGAAGAGCAGCCCATGTGGAAACTATACTTTGATGGCTCCTACACATCACATGGATCAGGGGCAGGAATCCTATTCGTCACACCTCAAGCTGACTACATCCCAAAATCATTCAAATTGGGATTCCCATGTACCAACAACATTGCAGAATATGAGGCACTCATCTTAGGTCTCAGAACAGCCATTCAGTGGAATATCATAGAATTACAAGTATTTGGAGATTCACAGCTGATTATCAAACAAGTCCTAGATGAATATCAAACAAAGGATGACAAGTTGCTACCTTACAAAGAGCTGGTGGACAAACTGCAAGAGCATTTCCTACATCTACAGCTCACACAGATCCCAAGACTTCAGAACAAAGCAGCGGATGCAATGGCAACCATTGGATCCTTGTTAGAAATCCCACGCGACGCATCACAATATGAATTCCTAGTCGAGCAGCTACATACGCCAGCTTATGAGAACGTTGATGCAGAAATGGTATGTGTCTTGGTTGGTCCCCAATCCCCATGGTACCACGACATCCATGCATATCTAAAAAATGGTATCATATCTCCCCATCTCACCAATAACCAACGCCAAAACCTTATTCGCAGAGCTTTCCGCTACACTCTTGTAGCCAACACCCTATATCGTCGTGGGTATCACAATGTCCTATCTAGATGTTTAGATTCAAACGAGGCCGTCCTGGCCTTACAAGAAGTTCACACTGGAATTTGCGGTGCCCACATGAGTGGCATGGTTCTAGCAAAGCAGCTGCTTAGAGTTGGATATTATTGGCCAACAATGGAACATGATGCATGTGATTTTGTCAAGAAATGTCTCCCATGTCAACAGCATGCCAATTTGATACATGCACCAGCACAAGATCTACAGCCTATTGCACCAGCATGGCCTTTTTCATGTTGGGGCCTCGACCTCGTTGGCTTGATCACCCCCCTCTCTTCGGATGGACACAAGTATATCATAACAGCCACAGAGTACTTTACCAAATGGGTTGAAGCGATTCCACTCACCCTTACTACTGGCATCCAAATATCCAAGTTCATCCTCTATCATATCATTTGTCGCTTCGGCATACCATCTACCATCTTCACAGACCATGGCACACCTTTTGAAAACCAGCATGTGGATGATCTATGTGCCAGACTCCACATCCATCACCGTTTCTCCAGTCCATATTTCCCTCAAGGAAATGGCCAAGCTGAGGCAACTAACAAAACTATCTTGAAAATCCTCAAGAAGGTTGTCAATGATTCTGGTCGTGACTGGCACCTCCAAATCAATCCCGCCCTTTGGGCCTACCGCACTTCTTATCGCACTCCCACAGGCACCACCCCATACTCCCTTGTATATGGTGCTGAAGCTGTTCTACCAATCGAGGTTGAGCTCCCCTCATTGTGAGTCTCCATGAAGAACTACACCACTGATGAAGATTATCGTGTAGCCCGTCTCACACAGCTAGACCTGTTAGATGAAAAGAGACAGCAAGCATATGATCACCTGGTGGCATACCAAAATCGACTCAAAAGGAGTTATAACAAAAAGGTCCATCCTAGACAATTCCAGGTCGGTGACATGGTCCTTAAAGAAAATCAGAAGGTCCTAGCAAATAGAGAAAAGAAAGGCAAGTTTGAGCCTACTTGGTTGGGCCCCTATGTTGTCACCGCATCCTTCGGCTCGGGAGCCTATCAGCTATCAACACCAGAAGGTGAGCCCTTGAATGATCCTATCAACATCATCCATCTGAAGAGGTTCTATGCCTGAACCTGATCCTGCATATATCAAAAAATCCAAAAACATTCAAAAAAGCAAAAAAAGCAAAAAAGAAAAGAGAAAGAGAAAATGATCGTCCAAACGGTGAAAACTTGGCAATTCAAGCGCCTTGGACAAGTATGTTGGTGAAAACCTGGTAAACAGGTGCCAACATAGTAAACTGGGCTATTTATCTATTCAGTTGTCCTTTCAGCTACCGTCCTCTTCCTCCATCCATAACAGATCTCCCAGCAGTTCCATCTCCCCTATCCTCCAAGCATTCGGCTTCCATCTTCCTCCAACCCATCTGCAATCTATATCCTATTCCAAAGCTTTGTACCATATCTTGTACCATATCCTTATCCCTTTCCTATACAGTGCAATCCTTTCTGTAAATATCCTTCTTGTCTCCGTCCTAGTGAGAGTCCCGCCGAGTGTGATCTTCCTATCCCCAATCCTGAGCTTCTGTACATATCCCTTGTGCATATCGTTCCTCCTTGTTGTACATAACCTTTGTCTGTCCTGGAGCAGCATTTGATCAAATATCTTGTCCCATCCCCAGCCTCAGAAAACTTTTAGTCCCACTCAGGCCTTGTGCTTCAGCAACATCAATTGTCGACTTATCCTTGCTCATCCTGATTATTCCTTGAACTTCAGCTTTTGCCAGCGAACAACTACACTTATTCTCTCACCAACCCATGGGTCCTTGAGGATATATCGTTCCTCCTGTCTGACCTAATCTTCCATCCTGGTCCTTGAGGATATATCTCCTCCTGTCCGACCAATCTTCCCACCATCAATCACATCAAATCTCTCTCCTTGGCAAAGGATGTCTTTTTGGAGTTTTCATTTTGACCTTGGATTTTGTCCTTTGGGTCTTTTTAATCTTTTAGAGCCTCTCATTGTTCTCTACTCAACGTCACCACGATCCTTTATATCATGGTGTGCTGCGAATGAGGATAATCTGGAGCAAGGTCTTTTGATCTCTTGCTTCTGCCTGTGAGTCAGTCGTGTGTTTGTGGTTTCTTTAGCATCATTTCCACCATGCCTCCTTCGGGTTTCATGTGCGATGCTGGGGCAACCCTGCGTGTCTTTTTCACGTCAGTCCTATGCAACACTGGTGACAAGGCCTCGTGATCCCAGTATCCTTGGCAGGTCTCTAGCATTGCTATATTAAACTAGGTTGTGCTCTCCACATTTGCACTTGGAGCTTCCCCATCTCCCCTGCATCCTGCATCATATAGATTAATCTTGCATCCTCATGTAGCTGCATCCTGCATTTTGCATTCCATCTCATCTTGCATTCACTCATCTTTGCTCTTGGAAGCTTGGTTATTTATCTCCCCTTCTTCCTAGGTCCTTCCTTCTCTGTTTCCTTTCGAGAAAATTTCACAATGTTTGCTCCTTGCGTTATTTTCTTGAGGGGGCACAATCCCTTATTCCTCTAAATTCTAGCCTTGGGCATCTTATTTTCTTGTCTTTGACGTCATGCCACTTGCGACATCGCATCAAAGAGGGGCAAAATGTAGACACCTAAAAATCCTTTAGAAAATAAATTATTTTTATTTTCTGAAAAATCCCTGATGACATCATCATTTATTAATTAATTATTTATTTAATTAATTAATTTATTTTTATGTCATTAAATCCCTTTATCTTAAATAAAAATATTTAATTAAGAAATCCCTCCCAAAAATGTTTAAATCTTATTTAAACATTAATCCCCTATTTATTAATTATTTTAATTAATAAATTGACCAAAAATCCCCCAAAAAATAATTAATTTATTTTTTGACCAAAAGTTAGCCTTTTTTCCTAAGACCACTAACCTCTTCCAAAATCTTCTAATCCCTTCTTAATTTCGATTAAAAGGCTAATCCCACCTTTTCTAACCCTAATCTCAACTCAAAATATTTAATTAAGATTAAATATTTAATTTTCATATTTATTGAAAATATTTCAATAAATATTCCCAAAACTTAAGCTTTTGGAATGAATAACTTTTATTCCATAAAACCAAGGAGAATTCTAGACTCTTCTAGAATCTTCTCAACCCAACCTCTTCACCCGTCCTAATCCTAAAATCCCCTAATCCTAATCCTAATCCTCCCCCTAACCTTGTCACATTCCCTAAACAAGGTTAGCCAACTCCTAAGCTTGACCCAAAGTCAACAAACTTCTAGAGGCTTCTCTTACATGCATTAAGTGCATTTAAAGCCTCCTTATCCCTCTTACATGCATTTATGATGCATTTAAGAAGCCCCTCACCCCTTTCTTACACCCTTTGACCTTAGGCACATTTCCCAAATTGTGCACATTCCTCCCATCTTTCAACCCAATGCCCTTGTGACACTTGTCACAAGGAGGTGGCCTTGAACTAGCACAATCCATGTGCTCCCCTTTGAATGAATCTTGGCCTCTCTTAAGGATTTTGATCCTAGCCACTCATTCATCCTCCCAAAAGTCTATAAATAGTCCTCATTTCCAAGAGCAAAATATCCATTCACCTTTCATTTTATGTATTGTTATCATGTCCATTTAGCTCTAGACTTAGCATAAGCAATACTAATTGTTAGTTTCTTTTTATCATCTTCAAGCTTTCTTAAAGAACATCATAGCTTAGCAATAATGGATTAACATAGTTTCTTTTATTGTTTTGCATAGCATATAGCATCATATCACACTTATATTTGGTCTAAAATCAATCTTAGTATGCATTAGAATATGCTCCAAGTGCTTAGAGAGCACACCCACATCCCTCTAATTGAAGTGAATCAAACATTTGCTCTATAGCACTTGTTTTTTTTAGCAACAATCTTGAGGTGGCTTTGGTTTTGTTTTCATGTCTTATGCTGTTTTTTAGTTCATGAACATGTTAGATTAGTCTAATGTTTGAATGTTTCAGCCTTTCAAGACAGGTAACAGGTTCAAAATCATAGTCTACAATAAGATTACTAGAATTCAATATATGTGGAGTTTCACAGAGGCTGGTCATGGAAAGGGAGAGCACGATGGCGTAGGTGCATGTATTAAAAGAGCCTTAGCACGTGAACAATTAAAGTACAAAGACAAAGAAACATTGTTAGATGCAGGATGTATTGTCTAGTGGTGTAATGCTACAATGGGTCCAGGTAATGAAGGCAAGTCTACAGTTCATAGATTATTTTGGTTGATGGATGAAATTAATATTGCACCATATGAGGATTATTGTACATTGACAGGATCGAGTGAGCTACACTCTTTTAGAAGTTGTAATGTAGGTTCATGGAGTATCCACACACGACATATGGTGTGCTTTTGTTGATCATGTGTATATGAAGATTGGGATGGGTGTGAGTCAAAGGAATGGGTTGACTAATGGTATACACGTATTTTGAGTCCACTTGCCTCCTATCATCACCATGAATCACTACAACCGATAGAAATGGAATCGTCCATTGACTTTGATCAATTATCTGATCTAGTACAACTAGGTCTATATTTTCCACATACAAATAATCTCAAATTTAGTACTTTATCATAAATATTTAGTAAACTAATGTCCTCATTATGTTTATATCATTACAGGCCATGTTTTTTCTATTATTGCACCTGAAGACAATGAAGAAGGGACATATTATTATTTGTGTCATTGTGTAGAAGCAAAAAATAAATTGGATCACTCGGTTATCGATGGTGAAGAATAGAATACCCTATAGGAGCAGTGGTTGTAACTGGTACATGGCTTAGATGGTATGCTATGAAGAACCCTAGGTTGTGATTGTTCGAGGATTGGGAGACACACAGAAAGATTCTTCATTATTTAAACCTCATCATTGCATCAAATGTCCACTTAATCAAATATGGGGGAAGACCACAAAATAAAACTCTTTGGAAGGTTCATGAGTCAGACCACGAGGCAATACTTGAGACAATCAAGGGTAGGGTAGACCCAATTGGTTCATTGGACTAAATGGAGATAAAAAAATATCGTAACATGTCAAATTTATATAGCACTATAAATTGCTCATGCATTAACCCGTATGTATAATGGGAAGTTTGTAACATTTAATGACAACCTTTCTCTTCTATTTTTTTGGGCAATACTGGAAGGTTTTCTCTACTCAGCTCTTTCCTTCTGTGCTCCTATTGAGTTGAGTTGTAAAAATATTTCTCATTATTAATATAAAAAAATTTATAATAGAAATCTTATAGTTCAGATATTTTTCACAGCATACATAGCATAATTCATATATCTTTACATACACTAAGATCCCAGTTCAGCATTAACTTCCACACATAAACCCAAGCCAAAACCAATTTCTAAAAAAGCCTACCATAAACACCACATACAAAAAACCTAAAATCTTCCAACAAAACCTAACCCAGAGTAGTAGGAAACTTGGTAACAGCCTTACTTCCTTCAGAAGTAGCATGCCTAGCTAGCTCTCTAGGTAGAACAAACTTGACAGCAATCTCAATTTCTCTGGAGGAAAGTGTCACGATCTTGTTATATTTCAGTAGAGAAACAGCCTTAGGAGTAATCTTATAAAAAATATCAATCATGAAGCTCTCCATGATATCCATGGCAACACTGGATATTCCCTTAGAGGGATGCACTTGTTTCAATACCTTGTATATTAACCTTTTATAACTTCCTACACTTCTCTTCCTCTTCTTTTTCTTATTCTCTTCCTTTTGAACATCACTTTCTTTGCTTTTCTTAGCTTTGGAGAATCCTTTACTTCATTCTCTCCTTTCATACCATCTACTTTAAGACCCAAAACCCCCTAGAAACTAGGCCTCACCCAATGTCTCATCTCCCAGCACCATAGAAATTGAACCAAAGTTGATTCACCATCATTTGACCATCCTATGATGGATTCATGCATAAAATACCCCCCTCCAATGGCTAGAACATCTATTGATGTACCCTTGCACCAATTTCATGACCCTTATGCACCCTTCAAACTCATCAAACTCCTTCTATCCTTGAAATATTTCATGACCCTTATGCACCCTTCAAATTAATGTCTGCTCTGGGAGGAAGATTATAATTTCCATATTTGCACAAGCCTTGAAATATTTTTTTTGTTATCGCTCTCTGCCTCCGCTCTCTCAATTTAGTCCTCTCCCTCTCCTCTGCACTCAGCTTAGCCATCCTTACCTACTCTTTAATAGAGGTTCTCCAAAATTTGTATACAAAGGCATCCTACAGAAAAAAATGAAAATTTTACCAGAGAATATCCTATAGCTTTTGACCAATTGAGGAAGCAAAAAATAAGTGAATAAGCAATTGGCTACTAGCCACAGAGAAATTACAAGAATTTGAAAAAAAAAATTCTTTCTTGATGCTGAACTCATTTGATGTGGCTATATATGATATGTAAGTTCATTGCCACCTTTGGCAAGGTAGTCTCACTCCTCATTTTACAACAAGGGGCAGCCATCTATGGTCCAAGGTTTTAATTTAGCTGACAAGTGGAGAGCTTCTCAAGGTACTGATCTCTTTCGTAGAGAAGTTCCTGCTTCATCTCAAGGTTCTCATTTAGGTGACCAACTCCATCGAGGTCCACAAATAGACCCATTAATTTCCCAAATTGGTTCATTAGCAAGCAAAGAATTTGGTCATGCACTTCATTCTAGCACCACAAATATTTCTATTAGAAATGACTATTCATCAATGGCCTTGCATTTATGGGACTTGGGCATTATCCTTGAAATGTAAGTTCATTGCCACCTTTGGTAAGGCAGACTCACTCCTCATTTTACAAAAAAGCACAACCATCTATGGTCCAAGGTTTTAATTCAGCTGACAAGTGGAGAGCTTCTCAAGGTATTGATCTCTTCATAGAGAAGTTCCTACTTCATCTCAAGGTTCTCGTTTAGGTGACCAACTCCTTCCAAGTCCACAAATAGACCCATTAATTTCCTAAATTGGTTCATTAGCAGGCAAAGAATTTGGTCATGCACTTCATTCTAGCACCACAAATATTTCTATTAGAAATGACTATTCGTCAATGGCCTTGCATTTATGGGACTTGGGCATTATCCTTGAAATATAAGTTCATTGCCACCTTTGGCAAGGTAGTCTCACTCCTCATTTTACAACAAAGGGCAGCCATCTATGGTCCAAGGTTTTATTTCAACTGACAAGTGGAGAGCTTCTCAAGGTACTGATCTCTTTCATAGAGAAGTTATTGCTTCATCTCAAGGTTCTCATTTAGGTGACCAACTCCTTCCAGGTCCACAAATAGACCCATTAATTTCCCAAATTGGTTTGTTAGCAGGCAAAGAATTTGGTCATGCAATTCATTCTAGCACCACAAATATTTCTATTATAAATGACTATTCATCGATGGCCTTGCATTTACGGGACTTGGACATTATCCTTGAAATGTAAGTTCATTTCCACCTTTGGCAAGGTAGTCTCACTCCTCATTTTACAAAAAAGGGCAGCCATCTATGGTCCAAGGTTTTAATTCAGCTGACAAGTGGAGAGCTTCTCAAGGTACTGATCTCTTTCATAGAGAAGTTCCTACTTCATCTCAAGGTTCTCATTTAGGTGACCAACTCCTTCAAGGTCCACAAATAGACCCATTAATTTCCCAAATTGGTTCATTAGCAAGCAAAGAATTTGGTCATGTACTTCATTCTAGCATCACAAATATTTCTATTAGAAATGACTATTCATCAATGGCCTTGCATTTACAGGAATTGGGCATTATCCTTGAAATGTAAGTTCATTGCCACCTTTGGCAAGGCCGACTCACTCCTCATTTTACAACAAAGGGCAGCCATCTATGGTCCAAGGTTTTAATTCAGCTGACAAGTGGAGAGCTTCTCAAGGTACTGATCTCTTTCATAGAGAAGTTCTTACTTCATCTCAAGGTTCTCATTTAGGTGACCAACTCCTTCGAGGTCCAGAAATAGACCCATTAATTTCCCAAATTGGTTCATTAGTAGGCAAAGAATTTGGTCATGCACTTCATTCTAGCACCACAAATATTTCTATTAGAAATGACTATTCCTCAATGGCCTTGCATTTACAGGACGTGGGCATTATCCTTGAAATGTAAGTTCATTACCACCTTTGGCAAGGTAGTCTTACTCCTCATTTTACAACAAAGGGCAGCCATCTATGGTCCAAGGTTTTAATTTAGATGACAAGTGGAGGGCTTCTCGAGGTACTGATCTCTTTCATAGAGAAGTTCCTACTTCATCTCAAGGTTATTATTTGGGTGACCAAATCCTTCGAGGTCCACAAATAGACCTATTAATTTCCCAAATTGGTTCGTTAGTAGGCAAAGAATTTGGTCATGCACTTCATTCTAGCACCACAAATATTTCTACTAGAAATGACTATTCATCAATGGCCTTACATTTACGGGACTTAAGAATTATCCTTGAAATGTAAGTTCATTTCCACCTTTGGCAAGGCAGTCTCACTCCTCATTTTACAACAGATAGACCCATTGGTTTACCAAATTGGTAAAAGGGTAGATGCAATTTTGGAAAGAGTATCCCAATTGAAGAGTAATGGAAATTCCAGTGAGCATGAAGTTATTGTAGATCCAATGGGTGTATCTCCTCCACTGACAAATATAACTACTTCCAGAGCCTTGAGTTTGAATGGAGACTATCTATTCCCAAACATGCCCCAGTCAAGCAGATGAACCAGATGTTGCTTGAGTAAAGAAGATAGTGGTTTATTAAAGCATCTGCATTATCCCACTTGCTATCAGTTACTACTTTTTGAGTGGCTTGCTAGCTACTTCTGTGTGAGATTTCTATAATATATAATGTCCTCATGCAAGTACATTCCATGCACAGTCGTTCGATCACTGCCACCGACTCCGAGCTGAAGTGTCCCTCAAGGTCCCTTAAGCATGAAATCAGCATTCTTTGTGGGGTCATATCTCACAGCTCGTTCCAAGTAGCATGGATCCATCAATTGCTATGGGACCCTATTGTTAGGGCCTACAAAAGCCTATCTTAGTTTTTGGAGATTCAACTTTGTTCAAAATTGGCAACACATTCTTGGTCAGTGTCAGAACTTAAAGTGTTTCTCAGTTGAAATGGCCAACATTGTGTATCTTTCCAACCGTCAGTCATAGCATCGAACCATCTATTCCAATAGCTCTAGATGGCTAGGTAAACACTAGTGGAAACCTCATTTTCCACGCACATTCATTCGATCCCCACCAATGACTCTATGTTGAAGTGTCCCTCAAGGTCCCTTAAGCATGGAATTGATGATCTTTGCGGGGTCATATCTCAAAGCTCATGCGAGGTAGAATCAACCCATCATTTTCTCCAAGACCGTGTTGCTGGGGCCTACAAAAGCCTGTCTCGATTTTCAAAGATTCAACTTCATTTAAATTTGGCAACACATTCTCGGTCAATGTCAGAACTCAAAGTGTTCCTCAACTGAAATGGCCAACGTGGCATATCTTTCCAACCATCAGTCGTAGCATCAAACCATTTGTTCCAATAGCTCTGGATGGCTGAGTAAACACTAGTGGCAACCTCATTTTCCATGCACAATAGTTTGATCCCCGCCGATGACTCCATGCTGAAGTGTCCCTCAAGGTCCCTTAAGCATGGAATCAGTGATCTCTATGGGGTCATATCTCAGAGCTCATGTGAGGTAGATTCGATCCATCAGTTACTAAAGGACTGTGTTGCCGAGACCTACAAAAGGCTATCTCAATTTTTAGAGATTCAACTTCATCTAAATTTGGCAACACATTCTTGGTCGGTGTCAAAACTCAAGGTGTTCTTCAGCTGAAATGACCAACATTGTGTATCTTTCCAACTATCATTCGTAGCATCAAACCATCTATTCCAATAGCTTCAGATGGCTAGGTAAACACTAGTGGAAACCTCATTCACCATGTACAGTCCTTTGATCCCCGCTGACAACTCCATGCTAAAGTGTCCCTCAAGGTCCCTTAAGCATGGAATCGGTGATCTTTGTGGGTCATATCTCAGAGCTCATGTGAGGTAGAATCGATCCATCAGGTGCTACGAAACCATGTTGCTAGGGCTTACAAAAGCCTATCTTTATTTTTAGAGATTCAACTTCATTTAAATTTGGCAACACATTCTCAGTCAGTGTCAAAACTCAAGGTGTTCCTCAACTGAAATGACCAATGTTGTGTATCTTTCCACCTATTCATCATAGCATCAAACCATCTATTCCAATAGCTCTAGATGGCTAGGTCAATGCTAGTGGAAACCTCGTTCACCACGCATAGTCATTTGATCCCCACCGATGACTCTGTGCTAAATTGTCCCTCAAGGTCCCTTAAGCATAGAATTGATGATCTTTACGGGGTCGTATCTCAGAGTTTGTGTGAGATAGAATGGATCCATCAGGTGCTACGAGACCGTGTTGCCAAGACCTACAAAAGCCTATCTTAGTTTTTGGAGATTCAACTTTGTTTAAAATCGGCAACACATTCTCAATCGGTGTCAGAACTCAAAGTGTTCCTTAGCTGAAACAGTCAATGTTGCGTATCTTTCCAACCGTTGGTTTTAGTATCAAACCATCTATTCCAATAGCTTTGGATGGTTAGGTAAATGCTAGTGGCAACCTCATTCTCCATGCATAGTCATTCGATCCCTGCCGATGACTCCGTGTTGAAGTGTCCCTCAAGGTCCCTTAAGCATGGAATCAACGATCTTTGTGGCATCATATCTCAGAGCTCATGTGAGGTAGAATGGATCTGTCAAGTGCTATGGGACCGTGTTGTCGGGGCCTACAAAAGCTTATCTTAGTTTTTGGAGATTCAACTTCATTTAAAATTGGCAACACATTCTCAGTCGGTGTCAGAACTTAAAGTGTTCCTTAGCTAAAATGGCCAATGTTGCGTATCTTTCCAACTGTCAATTGTAGCATCAAACCATCTATTCCAATAGCTCTATATGGCTAGGTAAATGCTAGTGGCAACCTCATTTGCCACACATAGTCATTTGAACCTTGCCACCGACTCTGTGTTGAAGTGTCCTTCAAGGTCCCTTAAGCATGGAATCAACGATCTTTGTGGGGTCATATCTCAGAACTCATGTGAGGTAGAATAGATCCATCAATTTCTAGGAGACTGTGTTGCCGGGGCCTAGAAAATTCTATCTCAATTTTGGGAGATTCAACTTCATTTAAAATCGGCAACACATTTTTGGTCGGTGTCAGAACTTAAAGTGTTCCTCAGCTAAAATGGCCAACGTTGCGTATCTTTCCAACCTTCGGTCGTAGCATTGAACAATCTATTCTAACAGCTCTGGATGGTTGGGTAAATGCTAGTGGCAACCTCATTTGCCATGCATAGTCATTTGATCCCCGCCTATGCCTCTATGCTGAAGTGTCCCTCAAGGTCCCTTAAGCATGGAATCGACAATCTTTGTGGGGTCATATCTCGGAGCTCATGCAAGGTAGAATCAATCTATCAATTGCTACGAGACCATGTTTCTGGGGTCTACAAAAGCCTATCTTAGTTTTTAGAGATTCAACTTCATTTAAATTTGGCAACACATTCTCGGTCAATATCAGAACTCAAGGTGTTCCTCACCTAAAATGGCCAATGTTGTGTATCTTTCCAACCGTCGGTCATAGCATCAAACCATCTAATCCAATAGCTCTCAATGGCTGGGTAAATGCTAGTAGAAACCTCATTCACCACGCACAATCCTTCGATCCCCACCGATGACTTTGCACTGAAGTGCCCCTCAAGGTCCCTTAAGCATGGAATCAATGATCTTTGTGGGGTCATATCTTAGAGTTCATGTGAGGTAGAATGGATCTGTAAGGTGCCATGAGATTGTGTTGTCGGGGCCTACAAAAGCCTGTCTCAGTTTTTGGAGATTCAACATTGTTTAAAATCGGCAACACATTCTCAGTCGGTGTCAGAACTCAAAGTGTTCCTTAGCTGAAATGACCAATGTTGCGTATCTTTCCAACTGTCAGTCATAGCATCAAACTATCTATTCCAATAGCTCTAGATGGCTAGGTAAACGCTAGTGGCAACCTCATTCGATCCTCGCCGATGACTTCATGCTGAAGTGTCCCTCAAGGTCCCTTAAGCATGGAATCAGTGATCTTTGCGGGGTCATATCTTAGACCTCATCTGAGGTAGAATAGATTCATTAGTTTCTATAGGACTATGTTGTCGGGGCTTACAAAAGCTTGTCTTAGTTCTTGGAGATTCAACTTCTTTCAAAATCGGCAACACATTCTCGGTCGGTGTCAAAACTTAAAGTATTCCTCAGCTGAAACAGCCAATGTTGTGTATCTTTCCAACCATCAATCATAGCATCAAACCATCTATTCCAACAACTCTAGATGGCTAGGTAAATGCTAGTGGCCACCTCATTCACCACTCATAGTCATTCGATCCCTGCTGATGACTCTGTGCTGAAGTGTCCCTCAAGGTCCCTTAAGCATGGAATCAATGATCTTTGTGGGGTCATATCTTGGAGCTATTGTGAGGTAGAATCGATCAATCTAGTGCTATAGGATGGTGTTGTTGGGGCCTACAAAAGCTTGTCTTAGTTTTTAAAGATTCAACTTTGTTTAAATTTGGCAACACATTCTCGGTCGGTGTCAGAACTTAGCGTTCCTCAGCTGAAATGGCCGACATTGCATATCTTTCCAATGGTCGGCCATACCATCAAATCGTCTATTCCAATAGCTCCAAATGGCTAGGTAAACACTAGTAGCAACCTCATTCAGCACCCACATTCATTTGAAACCCGCCAATGACTCCATGTTGAAGTGTCCCTCAAGGTCTCTTAAGCATGAAATCAATGATCTTTGCGGGGTCATATCTCAGAGTTCATGCGAGGTAGAATTGATCTGTCAGGTGCTACAGGACCATGTTGCCAAGGCCAAAAAAATTCTATCTTATTTTTTGGAGATTCAACTTCGTTTAAAATTGGAAACACATTCTCGGTCAGTGTCAAAACTGAAGGTGTTCCTCAGTTCAAACGACCAACGTTGCATATCTTTCAAACCATCGGTCATAGCATCAAACCGTCTATTTGAACAACTCCAAATGGCTGGGTAAATGCTAATGGCAACCTCATTCACCATGCACAGTCGTTCGATCCTTGCTGATGACTCCATGCTGAAGTGTCCCTCAAGGTCCCTTAAGCATGGAATTGGTGATCTTTGCAGGGTCATATCTCGAAGCTCGTGCAAGGTAGAATCAATTTTTTAGTTGCTATGGGACTATGTTGCTTGGGTCTACAAAAGCCTATCTCAATTTTTAGAGATTCAACTTCTTTTAAATTCGGCAACACATTCTCGGTTGGTGTCAGAACTAAAAGTGTTCCTCAGCTGAAATGACCAACATTGCGTATCTTTCCAACCATCAGTCATAGCATCGAACCGTCAGTTCCAATAGCTCTAAATGGTCAGGTAAATGCTAGTGGCAACCTCATTTGGCACCCACATGTTAGGAATGAATGCTAAAGTGTTTGGAAACCATTCTATATCATTTGTTGTTGCATTGATGACTATGATTGTCATTGATGTCAACATAGTGATTTACCGAAGACTTGTAGAGAAGCAGATAGATTTTGGATTAGCGCATGTGGGTTATTGTAGTTGGATCTATTCAATTTTGAGGTTATACTCTTTCATATGTCATATGTCTATGGTTAAGAGTGTAGATATCAATTCATTGATTCATGGAAGTTATGATCATTTTGGTGGAAATAGTGTTCAGGCAGTGTTCCTGAGTAGCGGTTTGTGGAAATCGGATGATATCTCCTAATTGGGATGGAATCTAGTTTTTCATAGTTAAAGGGAAGTTGAAGACACATTAATAGTGATGTGGATGACAGTGCAAACTTTGAGGTCACACGAGTGAAGATTTATTATATTTGGAAGCCGACAGTTTTATGTAATTTTCATGTAGCGTGTGGAAACTTTTATTTTGTAATTGTATGCCGACTCATTTGTAATTATTTGAGTGTGGTATAAAGGAAGGAATGTATTTCCTTGTTGATGTGTAATTGTAATGTAGTAGCATGATGTTGTGATGCGAAAGTGTGTAATGGTAGCAGAAGTTGTGATGTTGTAAGCATGAAGTGAAGAAAAGAGCTAATGTGTGAAGGAAGACATGCAAAGTACAGAGATCTAAAATTGAGATCTGATGTAACAGTGAGTTTGGTTTAGAACAATCAGAGAAGAGGTAACATATTATTCTATTGAGTAATGCAAAGATTATTTGGATAGTGTGTTCAATGATCTTACCCTAAAGTTGTTTGGGCAGTGGGTCCTTTTGTCTTCTATAACTCTTAACCGGGTTAGAATCTTTTAACAGGGATTCAAAATCTCCTAACAAAGATTCATATTTACTAAATGTATTTCATAAGACTCCTAATAGATTCCATCCTCTCACAAGGAATATTCATATTAGTGCATCTTTTTTGGGCATCATTCCCATCGGGGTTTACTCTTTGATCAAGAGGCTCCCTAGTCAACATATCTTGTGTCATTGTGTTATTATGTATGAATATCTTTCTATGGTTGGTAATTATATTGCTTATATGGTTTAATGTTGTTGAAGATGATAAAAGTTATAATTATCTAATAACTAATTCACCCCCCCTCCTCTCAGTTATTTTGGTGGACTTTACTTTCTAATGATTGGTATCAGAGCAGTAGGTCCTTGAAAGAGAAGTTTAACAGCTTAAGGAGATCCATGGTGAATTTCAAGAAAGAAAGCCCTAAGTTTGATGGAGTAAATTTTGACAGCTGGAAAGAAAATATGAAGACACACCTATTATGTTTAGGACTAGGTTATTGGTTGATTACAAAGAATAATAAGACTATCATTGAAGAGGACAATCTTGAAACATGTATTGTGGAAGAGAGAGATCTATTCATGTGTAACATACTTGCAAGAGAAGCACTTTTGACAACACTACCAGAGAATGACTACAGTCAGGTAAAATATTTGAAAAAATCTCATGAAATTTGGAATGCTTTACACTCTACTTTTGAAGGTGATGAACATGCAAAAAGAGTTAGATTACATAATTGGATATGTGCATTTGAAGATATAAGAATGTTGGAAGATGAGTCTGTTAGAAGTTATATTGGTAGAATGTCAGAGATTATTTCAGGTATAAAATCTTGTGGAGGAACAAAGATAGAGAATGAAGTGATATGGAAAATTCTGAGGACATTAAATCTTGTATTTAAGAAAAGAACACAGATGATTGAACAAGTGATACCTTGTACAACAAACTTTACAAGAGAGACTCTTCTTGGAAGATTGGAAGCAGCAGAAATGAACCTGAGATTATCAAGTTTCTTACCTAGAATGGAGACAACATTCAATGCTCTTAGTGTTCACCCTACTTTGTCAAGAATCATCAGTGTGAGTGGAGATTATGCTGGTAGCAGTAGATCTAGAAATGAAGAAGACAAGAAGATTGAAGAAGGTATTGCCTTGCTTGTGAAAAGAGAACCAGAGGGTAAGAAAATTTTTAAATGTTGGACTCATCAAGAATATGGTCATTTTGCATCTAAATGTCCTAAGAGACTTAAAAAGTACATAAGCAATTTCAAACCTAGAAGATCTAAGGAATGTTATTATTCTAATGATGAAGATATTGAAGCTGGTATAGAAAGAACTTTAAGTGAAAGTGATACTGAGAATAATGATGACATAGGATTTGTAGCAATTAAAGAAAAAAATCCTGAATCTAATGTTAAGGAAGAAAAAGCCTTAGTTTCTCAAGTTGAAAAGAAATCTGATTGGATTATAGACAGTGGTTGTTCACATCATATGACTGGAGACATGAAAAAGTTCATAAAGTTGAATGAATATGATGGTGGAGTAGTTAGAGTTGGAAACAATGCACCTTGTTTGATTAAAGGTATAGGATCTATTACTCTTGATGGAAAGACTAATACTGATGATGTTTATTTTGTGGATGGATTGAAACATAATCTTTTGAGTGTTGGACAGTTAGTTGATAATGGATATCAAGTTTGGTTTACTGAGAAAACTTGTGTGATAAAAGATAAAGATGAAAATCTGATTGGAACTGGATCTAGAACCAGAGGTAATGTATTTCAGTTGAATCCTACTGAGATGACATGCTTGATTACTAAAATTGATGATAGTTGGTTATGGCATAGAAAGTTTTGTCATATAAACTTTGATAACATTGTGAAAGTAAGTACTATACTTGCAGTAAGAGATTTACCTAGAATTATGAAGCCTACTAACATGATTTGCAAAGAATGTGTAATGGCTAAACAGAAGAGAAGCTCTTTTCCTAGTAAGAAGTTTACATCTATAGAGAAGTTGGAGATTGTTCATACAGATTTGAGCGGTCCTACCAGGACTAGAGGATTCTATGGAGAAAGATATTTTATGATTCTTGTTGATGACTTTACAAGAATGATGTGGATTGGATTTTTTAAAGAAAAATCTGAAGCATTTGATAAGTTTAAGATTGTTAAGAATAAAGTTGAGAATGAATCTGGAATGAAGATTAAATATTTAAGATCTGATAGAGGTGGGGAATTTACTTCTAGAGAGTTTAACAAATTTTGTGAAGAAAATGGCATTAAAAGACAATATTCAGCCCCTAGAACATCTGAACAAAATGGTATTGTAGAAAGAAGGAATAGATCAGTGACTAAAGCAGCAAGAGCTATGTTGTTTGAAAATAATTTGGCAAAGATATTCTGGAGAGAAGCAGTGAACACAACAATATACACAATGAATAGAGTACAAATCAGAGCAGACATAGACAAGACACCTTATGAATTATGGTTTGGACATGCACCCTCAGTTAAGTATTTTAGATTTTTTGGAAGCAAATGTTATATAAAGAGAGATGGTGATATTGGAAAGTTTGATCCTAGAAGTGATGAAGGTATATTTCTTGGATATTCTTTGAAAAGAAAAGCATATAGATGTTTCAATAAAAGAACTAAGACCATTGTTGAGAGTGCAAATGTTAAAGTTGATGAAAAGTTCAAAATTTAGGAAAGAATGCTTGATTATGAATCTGATGAAGAAACTCATCCTAAGCCTAATACTGGAACTATTGAATTGTTTTATGAAACTGACAATGATTTATTCAATGAAAGCAACAGTGAAGTTATTGAAGAACCTACATCTGAAGAGAGATCTGAGATAGTGACACCTAGCAAGAGTTTGTTAAAGAATCATCCTTTTGAATAGATTATTGGGAGCATCAAAGGAGGAGTTCTTACTCAAAATAAGGCACAAGAACAGTTATGTTTGATTTCTCAAATTGAACCTAAGACTACTGATGAAGCTTGTGAAGATGAAAGTTGGACTAATGCTATGAAAGAAGAACTAGATCAGATTGAAAAGAATAAGACATGGGAATTGGTTCCTAGACCTAAAGACAAGAATGTTATTGGAACTAAATGGGTATTTAGAAACAAGATGAATGAACAAGGAGAAGTATTAAGAAACAAAGAAAGATTGGTATGTAAGGGTCACTCACAACAAGAAGGAATTGACTATGAAGAGACTTTTGTACCTATTGCAAGAATTGAAGCAGTAAGAATGTTTTTGGCATATGCAGCTTACAAGAAATTCAAAGTGTATCAAATGGATGTGAAGTTAGCATTTCTGAATGGAGAATTGGAAGAAGAAGTCTACATTGAGTAGCCTAAAGGTTTTCCTTTAACTCAAGGAGACATGGTATGTAAATTAAATAAATCTTTATATGGACTTAAACAAGCACCTAGAACTTGGTATGCAAGACTGGATAAGTATTTGTTAAAGTTGGGATTTATAAAAGGTACAACTAATAGCAATCTTTACACAAAAGAAATTGAAAATGGTTTGTTAGTTATAGTTATTTTTGTTGATGACATTATCTTTGGAGGGAAAGATGAAGCTAGTGACAAATTTGTTGATGAAATGAAGATTGAATTTGAAATGAGTATGATTGGTGAATTGAAATACTTTTTGAGATTACAGATAACACAAAACAATGATGGTATCTTTGTAAGTCAGACAAAGTACTTGAATGACTTGTTGAAAAGATTTGGAATGGAGGATTGTAAACCAGTTGGAACACCTATGGTGACCGGACATAAGTTATCTAGCACAGATGAGACTCCTATAGTAGAATAGAAGAAATACGGATCTATGATTGGAGGATTGCAGTATTTGACTCATACAAGACTTGATATAGCACATTTAGTTGGAATTGTAGCAAGATTTCAAGTTGAACCTAGAGAATCACATTTTGTAGCAGTAAAGAGGATATTGAGATATTTAAGATGCGCAATGGACTATGGATTATGGTATGAAAATTCTAATGATTTTACCCTATGTGCATGTAGAGATGCTAATTGGGGAGGTAGTGTTGATGATAAGAAAAGCACCAGTGGAGGAGCATTTTTCCTTGGAGGAAGATTAGTTTCTTGGCTAAGCAAGAAGTAGAATTGTATCTCACAAAGCATAGCAGAAGAAAAATATGTAGCAGCAATAAACAATTGTAACCAGATAATTTGGATGAAGCAGATGCTGAAGGATATTGGTATAAAATTTGTTGAACCTATTGTTATACATTGTGATAACACCAGTACAGTTAGTATGTCTAAGAATCATGTATTACAATCTAAGACAAAGCATATAGAGATTAAGTATCATGTTGTAAGAGAGAAAGTTGTTGAAAAAAAAGTCAGACTTGAGTACATAAGTACAAAGTAGCAGATAGCAAATATATTCACAAAGCCTTTGCCTAAGGATACATTTGAGTATCTAAGAGGTATGCTTGGGGTTATGCCCCAACCTACTTTTGAGAAGTGATGTAGTTGGTTGCATCCATCCAGTGGTATATGAGCCTTATCTTTCTTCTGGACTAGATGTTGGTACTTCCTCTATAGGGGAGTATGTGTATCTGAGCTGAGTCATGAGGGCTCTAGTAAATGTATTTTCTGAAAAGTGTCTTTTGACATTGAATTGTTGTTGACTTAGTGATGGAATTTCTATCATTGATGTCAATGGGGGAGAAGTATGCATGAAAAATAATATGAGACATTTGTTAGAGAGAACTGAACAGGATAATGAAGCAAGATTTGATTGATGAAAAGGATTTGAAGAAGCAATGTTGCAGTATTGGATTTTTGGAACATTGGATGTTTTTCATCTATGTTGTCATCAATGCCAATGGGAGAGATTGTTAGGAATGAATGCTAAAGTGTTTGGCAGCAATTTTTTAGCAGTTTTTGTTGCATTCATGACTATGATTGTCATTGATGTCAAGACAATGATTTACCGAACACTTGCAGAGAAGTAGACAGAATTTGGATTAGCACACATGGGTTATTGTAGTTGGAGCTATGCAATGTTGAGGTTATACTCTTTGATATGTCATATGTCTATGGTTAAGAGCACAGACAATAATTCATTGAGTCATGGAAGTTATGATCATTTTGGTGGAAGTAGTGTTCAGGCAGTGTTCCTGAGTAGCGGTTTGTGGAAATCGGATGATATCTCCTAATCGGGATGGAATCTGGTTTTGCGTAGTTAAAGGGAAGTTGAAGACACATTGATAGTGACATGGATGGTAGACTTTGAGGTCATGCAAGTGAAGATTTATTGTATTTGGAAGCTGACAGTTTTATGTAATTTTGGTGTAGCGTGTGGAAACTTTTATTTTGTAATTGTATGCCGACTCATTTGTAATTATTTGAGTGTGGTATAAAGGAAGGAATGTATTTCCTTATTGATGTGTAATTGTAATGTAGTAGCATGATGTTGTGATGTGAAAGTGTGTAATGGTAGCAAAATTTGTGATGTTGTAAGCATGAAGTGAAGAAAAGAGCTAATGTGTGAAGGAAGACATGGGAAGTACAGAGATCTAAAATTGAGATCTGATGTAATAGTGAGTGTGGTTTGGCATAGTCAGAGAAGAGGTAACATATTATTCTATTCCATAATGAAAATATTATTTGGACAGTGTGTTCAGTGATCTTACCCTGAAGCTGTTTGGGCAGTGGGTCCTTCTCTCTTCTATAACTCTTAACCTGGTTAGAATCTTTTAACAGGGATTCATATGTACTAAATGTATTTCATAAGACTCCTAATAGAGTCCATCCTCTCACAAGGAATATTCATATTAGTGCATCTTTTTTGGGCATCATTCCCACCGGGGTTTACTCTTTGATCAAGAGGTTCCCTAGTCAACATATCTTATGTCATTGTGTTATTGTGTATGAATATCTTTCTATGGTTGGTAATTATATTGCTTATATGGTTTAATGTTGTTGAAGATGATAAAAGTTATAATTATTTGATAACTGATTCACCCCCCCCCCCCTCTTAGTTATCTCAGTGGACTTTACTTTCTAACACCATAGTCATTCAAACCCCGCCAATGACTCCATGCAGAAGTGTCCCTCAAGGTCTCTTAAGCATGAAATCAGTGATCTTTATGGGGTCATATCTCGTAGCTCATGTGAGGTAGAATTGATCTATCAGGTGCTACGGGACCGTGTTGCCAATGCCTACAAAATTTGGTCTTGGTTTTCAGAGATTCAACTTTGTTTAAATTTGGCAACACATTCTCGGTTAGTGTCAGAACTCAAAGTGTTCCTCAGTTCAAATAGCCAACATTGTGTATCTTTCAAACCGTCAATCGTAGCATCGAACCGTCAGTTCCAACAGCTCCAAATGGTCAGGTAAACACTAGGGGAAACCTCATTTCGACACACACAGTTGTTCGAACCCCGTCAATGACTTTGGGTTGAAGTGTCCCTCAAGGTCTCTTAAGCATGAAATCAGTGATCTTTGAAGGGTCATATCTCAGATCTCATGCGAGGTACAATCAATTTGTCAGGTGCTACGAGACCATGTTTTCGGGACCTACAAAAGCTTGTCTCAATTTTTAGAGATTCAAATTCATTTAAATTTGGAAACACATTCTCAGTCAATGTCAGAACTCAAAGTGTTCCTCAATTCAAATGGCCAAAGTTGCATATCTTTCAAACCATCGGTCCTAACATCAAACCGTTAGTTCCAACAGGTCTGAAAAGTTAGGTAAATGCTAGGAGCAACCTTGTTTGGCATGCACAATCATTCAAAACCCGCTGATGACTCCATGCTAAAGTGTCCCTCAAGGTCTCTTAAGCATGAAATCAATGATCTTTGTGGGGTCATATCTTGGATCTCATGCAAGGTAGAATCAATCCATTAGGTGCTTCAGGACTGTTGGCTCTTTTCCTTGCAGGACCAAGCTTGAAAAAAATAGTTAGGCTTCAAACATAGGCTAGGCACTCAAACTTGACAAGGAAAACAAACTAATTGATGAGGACGAAGAGAAATCCTCCTTCTTCTTTGAGCTCCACATTCACTCAGGTGGGTATTGCCTTGTCTGCACATTCAAGACACCTCATGACAAAACCAAAGGCCTACAGACAAATTAATATGGAATGGTTCTCAAACTCCTAGATATCCTGTACCTCAATGAAGCTAATATCTCATGCAATAGCCCTATTTGCATGGAGTGAGTATGAAAACCAAAGACCTATCCTAACAACATGAAAGGGAAAAGGTGTGGGACAGAAATGAAATGATTTTAAAGATGATTGAAAGGTCCCCTGAGATGCCCTAAGTCTTTGATAGACCAGTGCCTTATCCAATAGGCCACAAAGTCAAATACCCTACTGCAAGAGACAGTTATGAAATAAGAACACAATATGCTCAATGTGTTGATGCCTGACATCAATCACACACCATGACCAAACCTCAACTTAACACCCACCTGTGCATTCAAACATGCTATTATCCATCAAAGGATTTTAACCCTCCCCTTAGAAGAGACATATGAATCAGATAATACATTAACCAGCATCCACTAGAAGACAATCATGACCTATCTTTGATATTTTAGGTCATACATGCATAAACACTAACCCTAAACTAGTTACCTTTGTGAAGATAACTCTACTTGCAAACACTTAGGCAATACAAGCAGAAAAACTAGACACCCTTGATGTGTGATTAATGAATCCAGAATTCAAATGGAGATAGTTTAGTATAGTAAGAGTATATCATATCCTCATACATAAAATAAATCTATTACAATATGCATTATATTCTCTGAGCTAGCAAAAGGAAGAGGAACACCCTATATGCAGAGAGAAGGAAAAATCTACAAAACAAAACCCTTCACTGGAACTGACAAAATTTAGAACCCAGACATAGTAAAAAATTCCACCATTTATACCACTGGTTACCTTGAAATCCTAAACTAGTCGGATGCGACAAGCTACAGGTAACCAGGGTTAAGTCCTCAACCCCCAAACCAATCAAGACTTCAAAGTCACCTGCAAAAAGCCTCGAACAATAAAGAATGTCCATCACTGCATGACAAAACACCCCCACAAACACTCACGGCATCCTAGACCACACTGCAAACCAGTCGCTTCTCACCAAACTGGGTCTTGTCTGCATTCAATTCCATAAAAAAAATGGTACCCCCTATCGCTGGAAATTCACAGACATTCAAATTTGAAACAGCAACAGCCACAAGCACTTGGCGGGATCAGCTTCTTGACCATTTGCTCCTAGCCGTGCAACCGTGCAGTCACAAACCTTACCGTCACAAGAATCGGGCTCCATTTTATGCTTGGTCACATGATCACATGGCCGAAAGATAACCCTTGTGATCATGTGACCGTGGACTCTTAATCATAGTCAAAAATCAGTCAAAAACTCTCTGCAAAGTCTCCGGCCAGTTCACCATCACAACCCCGCAACCGCGTGGAGAAAACACCACCGCCCACCGGCCAAAAGAACACTAGCACCGCAACCGCCAACGCATCCAAAAAGTGCCCCACCAGACTTAGTGAATTGGTGACAAAGGACCTTCGCCAATTCACTAAAAATTTTCATGCCTTCGCTAAACACTTAGCGACTTCTCGATTGCTACTCGCACAATCACTAGACAAACTAGCAAATCCTCCTATCTTCTAGCAAATGCGCGGCAAGACCATAATTTTATCAGCACTGCCAACTCTTTTTGTCCGGACCACCAAAACCAAGACCCCACCTAGGCCCGCCTGATGCCATGTGTCACAACACCACTCACTACAACTGCCAAGAAACCCTCACCTGAGCCCGCATTCAAACTCACCTTCCCGCCATCACTGACCAACCAGAAACTACCACGCGTCCACCCACCAATAGGAGCCATCACCGCAACCGCCATGGACATGTGGTGCCCTATCACATGATTGCATAGCCCAAAAATGGGCTATGCGAGCATGTGACAACCCGCTAACATTAACTGCCACCAGTTAACACCATCGCAAGAAAAACTGCCACCGCAACCACCATGGAAACTACCACCGCACAACTCCGCAACTGTGAACAAGGACACGTGTTGGCCGGTCGCATGATCACATAGCCAAGAGAAAGGCTATGTGATCATGGGATGGCCAACCCAAAGCTGCCACATCACCACCTCCATGACATAGAACTGCAACCAGACCAACCTACCGACGGGCCTCGAGGACACGTGGCAAGCGGTCACATGATCACATAGCCAAAATCTGGGCTATGTGATCATGCGATAGCTGACACAAGCTGCCACATGTCTACCTTCGGGAACACACCAAAGAAGCCAAACCCATCTGAAGGATCAAACAGTTGTCGCAAAAGTGCATAGCCCTGACAAAACCTTTGCGCTTTAACGACAACCATTGATCTTCTAACACATCAGGACCCACTGTGCCTTCGAAAAAATAGGTTCCACCACCATCGCACTTGCGCACTTAGCAAAGTAGGCCGCCAGGAAGTTGCACAGGACACGGGACCCACACGGCCACATGGCAAGTGATTGCATGATCGCATGTCAGAAAAGTCTGAAATGTAGCCATGTGACAGCCAATAGGGAAGAAGCTGGACCCACCACACGATCGGTCTTGCGCAGTTAGAGAAGACACAATCAATCAGGGTAGAAGTGTGGTGTCAAAAACACACAGGGTTTCACACAGACCGAAAGGCAAACAAGGAAGCTGAAAACACACAAATTTTTTGATGGTAAAAGATGAGCAAACCAAATAGGAAGCACAAGGTTGAAAACAACACATAGGTTGAAAACAACGTGGATTTTCAAAAAAAAAGTGGGTTTTCGACATTGTGGTAAACTTTGGAAACATTTCCAGCAAGCTTGAAACTTGAATAAATTTTTGGATTTTGCAAATCAGGGGATGCAGATTTGACCAGAATTTGGTGACAACAATAAGGAGCATGAGGCAAGAGACAATGAAGAACACTCTTTGTAGGGAGAAGGCCATTTTCAAAGATTTTGCAGTGATAGAAAACTGGCCTAACAAGGACCATGTTGCTGGGGCCTACAAAAGCCTTTCTCAGTTTTTGGAGATTCAACTTCGTTTAAAATAGGCAACACATTCTCGGTCAGTGTTAGAACTCAAGGTGTTCCTCAGTTCAAACGGTCAATTTTGTGTATCTTTCAAACCGTCGGTCATAGCATCGAATCATCTATTTGAACAACGTCGAATGGTTGGGTAGATGCTAGTGGAAATTTTTTTTTCCATGCACAGTTGTTCGAACCCCACCGATGACTCCATGTTGAAGTGTCCCTCAAGGTTCCTTAAGCATGAAATCAATGATCTTTGTGGGGTCATATCTTTGAGCTCGTGCGAGGTAGAATCAATCTATCAGGTGCTATGAGAATGTGTTGTCAGGGCCTACAAAAGCCTGTCTCAATTTTTAGAGATTGAACTTCTTTTGAATTTGGCAACACATTCTCGGTCGGTGTCAGAACTCAAAGTGTTCCTTAGTTCAAATGGCCAACATTGCATATCTTTCAAACCATCGGTCGTAGCATCAAACTGTCAATTCCAATAGCTCCGAATGGTCAGGTAAACACTAGGGGAAACCTCATTCACCACACACAATCGTTTGAACCCCGCTGATGACTTCAGACCGAAGTGTCCCTCAAGGTCTCTAAAGCATGAAATCAGTGATCTTTGCAAGGTCATATCTCAGAGCTCATGGGAGGTAGAATCAATCTGTCAAGTGCTACAGGACCATGTTGTCGGGGCCTACAAAAGCCTGTCTCAGTTTTTAGAGATTCAACTTCTTTTAAATTTGGCAACACATTCTCAGTTGGTGTTAGAACTCAAAGTGTTCCTCAGTTCAAATGGCCAACGTTGTGTATCTTTCAAACCGTCGTTTGTAGCATCGAACCGTTTGTTCCAACAACTTTGATTAGTTGGATAAATGCTACTGACAACCTTTTTTGGCACACACAGTCGTTCAAATGACACCAAAGACTCCGGGGTGAGAAGTAGGATGAGTGCAAATATGTATTCTAGTGTTTTTCATTAACAATCAGTCAGTTAGGGGACAATTAGAAGTTACTTTGTAAAAGCATAAGGTTGCACATCCACATCTGCCATAGTAATCTTATTAATAAAATAACTCTTGCCAACATTAGGGTACCCCAAGAATCCTTATATTATATTTATACATTTATGCATTTATTTCATTACTTTTGTTATTATTACAGTTAAGGAATTGACTATTATTGAGGACAGTGACTGGCATTTGTAGCATAGTCAGCAAGTTAAACATACAAGCATAACTATAAGGCATGGGAAATTTACAAAGCAAAGACATGAACATAAACATAAATTAGTATACATCAATACACCAAACACATGAATTGCATACCTAAAACATAAACAATATATATTCATAGGGCATGAAGTCAAATATATATGTCCAATAATGTCATACATTGAATATATTCAATACAGTAAAACTGGCTTCCTTAAAGCCAAATGGATGTACAACGTATCACTGATACAATATACAAAAAATATGTCCACTAATTCCATATAGGCATACAATCCATATCCCTAATCTAGTCCTTTCCCGCTAGGGGAAGAAAACAAATCTTGATTTGTCTTCAATCGTCGCGTCGATGGAGATGCAATGGATGCCATAGTCTTCTGAGTGCACTCACTCATCCTCCTGTCTAGACTCTTCTGTAGCTCGACCTTTAAAAAATTAGATAGAGATAACTAATATACATCAAAATTAAATTATACAATGACATAAAATTGAATATTGGCTTACCGCTAGCAAATAGTCACTATGTTCATCCACCAAAGGCACATGCTAATGATCTGGAGTCATAAGTCCCTATAACAATGATCAAAATAATAATTAAAATACATACATGGATATCATTATAAAATTCAATACAAACTATTAAAATAACAATTAAAGTTAAGTGATCTCTTTCATACCTCAGTCAGTGCTTCAAAACTAGCTACTGTTGCAGCTACTCCATGATCCAAAGTATCATGGACAGAAGGAGGATTCTCTAATGTCAAAAGCTGAAAATGAAACAAAAAAAGTAAATTATGCAGTTATCAAGATTACATATATTTTTTACAACCCTACTAATGAGTAAATGATACCTCTGTGAAGGTTCCACTGCGTCCTTCGGTGTGCAGTGTCAAAGTCGACGCTCCAACATTCAACTAGTGCACATGTAAATGGAAAATTATAAGATAACCATTCATATAAGAATGTACTACTGACATGTTAATTATAATGCATTATTACATGTATACCTATGGACTCAATGGTGACCTCACAAACCCAGGTGAAAGAATGTAATCATCGTGCCTCTAGATTTTGATCATAATTTGTCTAGTAATTTAGTCATTCATTCATTAATTAAATATGATCAAATAAATCCAATTAATATGCAAATAAAGATACCTCAAGGAAATTTTCACGATGCCCTTTGCTATCTGTTGTGAACGTTGATGGTCCACCAGTGCACATCTAATGCACATGCACAATAAGTTAGGATATAATTATTCATATAATTACATAATAATCAAATATGTTAATTAAATGTTTTATTCGATACATACTTGTGGAATTGATGATGATGTGTAAAAGGGGACATTAGGACCATTTCCACTTCCATTGCCATCGCCACTGCCACTAACACTCTTGCCTTGAATTTTCATCATAAACAATAGATACTAAATTAAATAGTTATTCTTTTATAAATGAAATATGATCAAAGCAATTTAATGAACTTGGAAATATTTACCTGTGTGTCAATGCCAAATGTCATATATAGAAAGCTATCATTCATCAATCTAGAATCCTCTTCCTCTCTCTCGCCAGTACCAAATGTGCACAAGCATCCACATGACCGACAAATATGCCCCCTGGAGGATTGACCATAGTCACCCTCAACTAAAGGAGTGGCACACTGAATGAGAGTCTGTGTCAGAGCACTAATTGTGCCTGGTGTGTCTGCCTCTACATGTTCCTTCACAATGGAAGGAATACTAACATGATCCAACTGTGGCTTGCCAATAGCAGCCCTAGGTGTGTTAGGGTCATGATGTGCCCCTGCTCGATCAAATGATGAACCCCCTCCTCTACCTTGAGAATCTAGAATGTCAAAATAATTTGGCACCTCCTTGAGTACAAACTTGCAATAGAGTTTCCTCAAGAAATATATAGGAACCTCATGATTGTTACAAGGAGGTGAATCAAAGACCATCCATCATCTCTCCCAAATTTTTTTTTTAATGTCTTCATTTACACACCAATGAATTGGGAACCTCCTTGTTGTAGTTCTAAGAGTATTTGCGTCCCCTGGTTTTTTAAATAGCTGGCAAATGTCATCTTTTGTGATTTTTTTATTTTTTATGTCCGCATAAGATAATTTATTTGCATAATATTGTTTTTGTTCTTCTCTTTTATCCCACCATAAATTAATTTTCCCACTAACTGCACTTACATGGGTCAAGATTGCTTACAATGATTTTGCAAGTCTTTCCCTTCCGGGATTTGTACCACTAGAATCTTTTAACCTATTAATTAAAGATTCTAATTTTTTTTTCCCTCTTTCAATTGGGTTCATCAAATTTTTTTGTGTTCTAGGAGGAGGTTTCTCGATTGGTGGAGGCAATTGAGGTTCATTTTCTTCATTTGTTTCTTCATTCGGTTCTTCATTTGGTTCTTCATGAGGAGACAGAGGGTTTGGTGGAGGAAGATTATTTCTTCTTAGCAATTTAAAAAACTACATTTTAAAATCTTCATTACACAACAAATTTAAACAAAAACAAATTTTAACAAAACAAATTTAAACAAAACAAATTGCAACAAAATTGAAATTTTAAAACAAATAAGAGGTATGATAAGTTGTAAAAACACTTACCTCTTCTTCCGAATCAAACTTGACGACACCATGGAGCCATTTGATCGATGGATGAACAAAAAAAATCGATTCACAAGCAAATATAACAGGGCGTACGCACTTTAGAATCTCCTCTTAGCTGAAAAAGTGGGTTTGAGAAAGAAAAATGAGCTTCCAAACCCACGTAGAAAACTTTATAATGGTTTTTTAAAAGGGCGTGCCCCCTATTAGGCATACGTCCAAAGCGCATGCACCCTATAGGGCTCACGCACTTTGGTTTGGATTTCCCAAGCCTAAGGCTTGGGCAACCCAAGCCATAGGGTGCACGCCCTTTAGTGTGTGCCCACTATGCGTGATGGAGGGCCAAAAAGAAAAGTGGCATCTTTTTGGTCCCCCATCTTTGTGCACTTACCCTTCTCCTTCACATGAACTCAACCAAGGAGTTCATCCTCTTACCAAAAAAAATTCTATATCTTTGAAAATATGTTAGAAGGCCCCTTTCCTTGTTTGTTTAACTACTTTTGAGGTGTTCCACCATCCTACTATCTTCCCTCACAATTTGATGTCCAAAAACTAGGCCTAAAGCCTATTAGGTCCTTATAGGTCTCCCAACTCACTTTTCAGGGTCTAACTCCACAACTTCCCAAACAAGTTGTCAAACTAATCACATATTCAGACACCCTTTTCAAATTTCTCATGGATTATCAACTCCTTGGGTCCTCAAGGCTTCCGTATTGTACCTTCCTATATTCAAGCCTATTTTTTAGGCCTAATTAGGTCTCACTAGTTTTCAGTGAGGGTTTGATGTTCACACCTCTTGCTGGATTGGTCAAAGAATCTCCTTCTTAGGATTGAGTCTTTGATCACTAAACATTACTATTATGGAACTAGATTTAATTCTTCAATCCCTGAGCCCTCTCTCATTTGTTGGATCAATGTCAAGCACACTAACCGGGCATGCTCTGGCTCGCCTAAGGCTTAACCCCAAAATTCTTTCCACTACAAACTTGGTCATACAAATACATTTTTACAAGGTATTTACAATGCCCTAACATATTTTTTAAGTTCATACAGTTCATTCCATGGGAATTCATGTTAGAGTCATTTTTTCAACCTCTACTCTGAAAACACCAACAAATTGGTCACAAAGGAGGATTTATTCCACACAAAAAAGGAAACCTAGATAACAAAAACAAAGCACAAAACAACTTAATAAAACATAAAGACCAATTACATGAAAACTAAATGCTTTGGTCTAATCCATTAATGAAGGATAGTCGAGCTTCTATTCTCTTTCACGTTGACACAGTCATGCCAGTCGATTACAAAATAAAAACCAAACTATTTTACGAGATCTAAGCCTATTTTTTGGTCAGAAAAGGTCATATATAGGTTCAAACAACTGAGCTAGGTCAATTAGAAACCCCTAACTACCTCTGGCTCTCAGACAGGCTCTTTGACAAAATGTTGTCATGACAACTTTGCAAAATTGCAAAGTTGTCAGACACCTTTTACATCTTTTATGACAACTTTTACTAAGTCATCCCAATAGGTCTTAAATGACCTCTAAGGCTAAATTATGCCTCCTAGGACCTTTAATTCACTCATTTCTCCATTTTCCATAGTCCAACCAATGCTTTGACTAACTGGCATATACAAATGGCATACAAGACAAACTCCTTAGGTCCACTCCAATATAGTAAAGCCTTACCAAATAATATTAGTAACCATCCTAAACACATTGGATCTCTACACACACACACACTAGGGACTAAACTAAGTCCTTATTGGATAGTAACTTGGCTAAGGTCACTACAAGCCAAAACTAGGAATTAGGTTGGCCAAGAACCTAGGTGCTCTTGCACCATAATCCCCCTGCAAAAAGAAGCTAAGTGTCATTAGGAGAAAAGAGTGTGAAATCAATTCCTAGCTTCTTGAAACTCTTCTCATTAATTCATCTAGCCTTAGTTTTAGGTAGAGACTTCCACTTCACAAGGTGCTCCATCTAGACCCCATGCCTAGTTTGTTTCTTCACCCTTGAGTCTAGTATCCTCTTAGCTTGAGGCTTCACTTGTACTAATATTTTGAGGTCTTTGACATCAGCATGGACATCTAGACTATGATCTTCTTCTTTCACATTAGGTCCTTTATATCTAACCAAATCTTGGACATTAAAAACCAGAGATATAGACAGGTCACTAGGCAGGCCTATTTTGTATTCATTCCAGCCATACTTGGCTAGAACCTTACATGGTCCAACTCTCCTCATTTGAAGCTTACTAGGTATGCCCTTCTTAAGCCTTGAATTGTTGAGATGTTCCATCACCCAGTCACCTACCTCAAACTATAAATCCTTTCTCCTTTCATCAACTCTAGCCTTCACTTTTTTATTGGCCTCTACTAATGTCATCCTTACATGTTCATGAACCTCTTGCATAGATTGAGAAAAGTCATCAGCATGACCACTTGATCTCCCTTGAGTACCAGGTTCTCCAAGTTCACACACACCTCTTGGGTGCATGCCATACACCACTTCAAATGGGCTCTTTTTGATAGACCTATTTATGCTTTCATTGTAAGCAAATTCAGCTTGTGGTAACACCTGGTCCCACACTTTTCCATACTCCTTTGTAAGACATCTTAAGAGGTTTCCCAACACTCTATTTATCACCTCTACTTGGCCATCCATTTGAGGATGATAGGCTGACCCAAATGCAAGGTTGGTTCCTAGTCTCTTCCACAAAGTCTTCCAAAAGTGCCCCATAAACTTGACATCCCTATCTAACACAATACTGATTGGTAAGCCATGAATCCTAACCACTTCCTTGAAGAATAGATGTGCTATATAGCTAGCATCATGTGTGGTTTTACATGGGATGAAATGGATCATTTTACTAAACACTATCAAATCCAGTAGTTGTCTTAGGCAATCCTACTATAAATTTCATACTTAGACACTCCCATGGCCTCTTAGGGATTGGTAAAGGTTGACACAACCCTGCATTGGTAGATGTGCCTTTAGATTTTTGGAAAACAATACATTTCTCTACATACCTCCTAACATCTCTTGGCATCTTGGGCCAATAGTAAAACCTTTGCACTAGGTCCAATGTCTTATTCAAGCCAAAGTGTCCACTAAGACTCCCATTATGCTTTTCTTGTATAAGGTTCTCTCTCATTGAACCTTTGGGTACACATTGTTAGAAATAGGGAATACTGAGAGGGGGGGTGAATTATTATTCTACAAACTTTATCTTTTTCCCAATTATTGATATAATAGATTATCTTTATACATGCATAACATAAGAATCTAAACAACATGCATAATAATAAAGAACTCATAACACATTATTTGTTCTCAAGGAAACCCCAGCCAAGGGAAAACCCTAGTGGGGATGGTACCCACAAAGATCCACTAATCAAAAGTATCCTTTTAAGGATGTTGACCCTATTAGGAGTCTATTACAAGCATATAGTGTATCCATCCTGATTAAGGGACTATAGGCCTTGTTAGAAGCCTCAACCCTGTTAGGAGTTGTAGTACAAAATGTGATTACCAGATGAGCCCACTACCCAAACAAGTAATGTACAATATGTACTAATTAAAAAATTGGTTAAGGTGCATAACCTTATACTTCTTGCATCAATATTACTTCACTGCTCTTTCACTATCACTATTACATATGCTTCATATACTTCACATCATACTTCTACAATTACTTGCTGCTTCTTACAATTACTTCACTTTACAATTACAATTACATTTACATTTATACCAATAGCTTTATCAAAGATTTAACATCTAGGATGTCATCCCTTTATATTGTTAAGTCAATATTTTGATAAACAAAATAATCCCTTAACTCTTTACTAGTTTTGTCTTCATATTCTGTCCTGTCGACTTCACACTGTCTTTGGTAAAACTATCATAACTTCTTCCATACATGTCGTACAGACTTTCACTCTGAGATGGGTGATCAATAGACATCATAGATTCTATGTTCAAGTGCACAAGCATTGAACTTACTCCAATCAATGTCGCAAACAAAAACTGTATCCAGGTTCACTGGTAAAACACTGTCTCACACTTAGATAAATTTGCAATGCGATATGTCATACTTGCTCTCTGACTTGTGTGATCTTCATGAGGATCATATGTTTCCATAATGACAACATATATGTAATCAACTCAACCAAATTTCCAACAATCTCCCCCTTTGTCATTGGTGGCAACATATGAGAAAATTGGTTAAGTGTACAACTCAAAAATCTCAAAATTGTTCAAAACTATGGCTATAGTATAAAATACATACTATCCTTATAACTCCTCAAAAATTATTGCCTCTAATATAGTACTCCCCCTAAGAGTAACAACCCTTATCATATATTATCAATGTTTTTCTATATATCTCTCCGCCTTTGACAACAATGACAAAATAAGGTAGGGAGGGTCACAAAATTGTATCACAAAAAGTTATACCTCAATTTATTTATTGCAAAGCTGGTAGGCTTGCAACACAATCTGAAGAATCTATCTTCATGGCTTCTATCTCCTTCTCCCATGATTTCTTAATGGAATCTGCCACATTGAGTAGTGCGCTCAGTCCATAAGAAGCAATTTCACATGCTTGGAGGTTTTTAAAGTTAAATTTCTAAAAAGATGTCTTTGTTGAAAGACAATCTTCCAACTATTCTTCAATTATGCTCAACTTCATAGAAACATGCTCTCTCAAAAGAGTATATCTTCTCAATTTCCTATCTTTCTCATCTTATACAATTCTGATTTCATCATACAATTTTCTAAATTTCTTCTCAATATTACAGACCTTCACATTTGGGTTAGATAGAAGGTTTGTTTCATTTAGAATCTCTGCTTCCTTCAACTTTATCTTCTAATCTTCCTCAGCTGTCAAAGTCTCTGATTTTGTACACTGTGTGTACAAAGATTTTCCACTTTCCAAGTGCTTCCTAAAATCCTTGATACAGATATCAAGAGTATTGATATCATTGTTGATGTACTAACTGATGTTCAAAAGCATTCTAGCCTCGTATTCTTCTTGTGCTTTCACTTTTGCAATATCAGCTAGGTGTGTGAATTCATTATCAAAGGTACTCATTACCTTCTTTGCCTTCTCCAAAGGGTCTTCTTCTGAAATTTGTGTGGTCACAATACTTTGTAACTTCTCAGTTAGTTCCTTCAAACACCCTTCAAGACTCATCACCTTCTTATTCTTACCAATTATTTTGTTTAAGGATGAAATCAGTTCCAACTGATCATCATCATCTACTTCTTTTCCCAAATGCTCAATCATAGAGCCAATTTGAGTCTTCTTTCCAGTCTCAAGAGTAAGACTGATATCTTCTTTGGTGGGAAGCGGAACTTGTTCTTCTACAACTGGTGGTTCCACAATAGTGGTCTCTTTCATCTCTTCTTCTTTTGTAGCTTCATGTTCCTCAAAGGCCGAATTGTCAACAATGTTCTCCAAATTCTTGAATACATTCTCATCAGTATCTAAGGTGATTTGTGTACCTTCTACATTCATTGTTTCATCTTCAATATTAATAGCTAGAGAAGAGGGAATGTCCTCTTGTCCTTTATCACCTACTTGCTTTGTTACAACTGATGATTCTCCAACATACTCTTCCATAACCTTGATAATTGCCTATTCAGTCTTAGAATTTACTTCTTCATACCTGCCTCCCATAATTTGAATTGTTCTCCTTTTGGTTCTTAGATGGGTGCTTAGGGCCTTCATAATCTGGTTGAAATGAGCTTCATCTCTTATCTCACAAAGCTTCCTCACAAGATTTTCTCTGATAGTTTTCTCTTCATCTGATGCTCTCTTCTTTCTATTTAGAAGTTTTTTATAAAGATCATCAGGTATTTTTCCTTGAATGGTATCAAAATTCTTGCCAATCAAGATCATATGCTTCACAACTGCATTCTCTAGATTAATTCTATTAGTATAATCATAAAGATCATAATATTTGTTTATTCTTGCAAAGTCACCATTCTCAATAATCTACTCATTAAGCTTTTCAACTTTTGGTTTCCAAGCCTTCTTCTTTGTAGTGACATCATCTTTAACCTCTACAATCTTTCTTGGAATAGGTTGCACTAGAGTTTTATGCCTCTTTCATGGTCTAGTGGCACTCTCCTTAACTCTTTTGCTAGGTGTGGAGGAAGTGGATCTAGTAGACATCTTTGTTTCTATGTCCTTCTTAGGTACTTCCACTTTCACCTTTACTTGTGGTTCTTCCTGAGGCACTGCAATTGATGATAAAGGAGGGATAGACAAAACTTCCTTTTGTCCACTCTCTCTGATTGCTGCTACTTTCTGCTTTGCTACCAAAAACTCTCTCTCTGTCATTCTTGTATCCTTTAATATTTTCTTAATGGTGCTCTCAACTCTCTTCTTGGACTGTTTCTCTTCAATTAGAATCTTTATGGAGTTGAAGTTCTCATCAAAGGTTCTAAACCTGTTACACTGAGTGTCCAACTTACACTTCAATAGTTTGCGAACATACTCTTCAGCTTCCACTTCATATATTTCATAGCCAAGAGGGTCTATGAGTTCTTTTCTAGGCTCTACTACTTCAATATAGGTAAGGTCAGTATCCACCATAAAACATATATCATCTTTGTATTTCTCAACAAGAGACTTAGGGATCCTTGATCTGCTAGACACAATATTTTGAAATGTCTTAATAACAAGTACTACACTTTCATTAACAATGTCAATAACATGCTTTTTGTATACTGCATTAATCCTTTCCATTTTAGTTTGTCCATCATTCCAATCATTTCCTATGGTGTAAGGAAATATCCTCAAAAGATGAAAGAACATGTATGTGATTAGGGATGAGAACCTAAACTATGTATACTTAGTTTTCTTGATCTTCTCCAAGTTCTCAAACAATTGAATTCTAAGAATTTCACACATATCAACTGGTACTCTGTCAACACACATAAGATAAGTTTCATGTACCATTCCAACTACCATGTCATCTTCTCTTGAATTAGCACAAAAATTAGTAGTTAGGATCTTGCATATGTATCTCACGTCAACTTGTTTGATCTTGCTAATCATAATTCCTCTACCATTAGAGGATGAATTAGTGTTGTCAATGACTATTTTTCTCATGTTTTTCTCAGTAAAAGGAATAGCTCTAGTCTTAGATAATCTAGTGACTTCATGAATCAAATCAGTTGTAATATCTATCACTCTATCCTCTAGCCAAAAATTTCCATTATGAATCCTACTCAAAATGATCTTAGTGCATTCTTCATTATCAAATTCATACTGTAATCCATATTTGACAATTTCATTATGTTCCAAGTATTCAAAACCTTGTTTTAGTGTCATATCCTAATTGTACATCTTCTAATATTCATCTGTAAAATCACTATCATTTACTGTCTCTAGTTTGCATCCAAGATAACTCCTGACATTCTCTAAATGTAAAACTCCATCTGGTATGAATGATAATGCAAACCTAAGGTCTTCTTCCAATGGTTCTACTGGTTCCCTTTTTAATTTAGGTCTATTCTTATCTTTGACATTGTGTATTAATGAAACATCCATGATTTCTTCAAATGCCTTTACTGATTCAAAGATTTGTCAAGTAAAATACCTCAATTTCGCAATTTTAGGGCTTGCGTAGATTCAACACAATTTTTTTCCAAAACCTTGCAAAAATGCTTTCTATCACTGCTCTTTGATCTCCTTGACACTTGAATTTGCTTTGATTATCAAATAATACCGATCATAACCTTTTATTAATTCAATCTCACTTAGATCTGACATCGCATTCAATTCTTTTGCTGCTTCTTTCCAAAAAGCTATCTCTGCTATCCTGCAAAACTTAAAACTTCCTGCGATCTCGCAAAAAATAATATTTTTCTTTGTGCTCTTAACCATAGCATTATAATATCATAAAATACCTTTCATTAAATGCACAAGACTCAATTCATCATATATCTACTTCTATACTAAATCTAAGTTCCTATTCTACTGCAATTTACATGAATTAAGTACTTTGAGATAGGTCAGGTAAAGATTCATTCTTACCTTTCAATACTTCACCTTTCTGATTACCTTCAATGTTGAAGATGTCTCCTTGATTTGTGCTTTTGATAAACTTCACTTCATTTGAGTTACTACAACATCCTTTCTGACTATTACTAGCATCTTCATTTCTTCTTGCATGATTCTTGGAGTTAGGATTAGGATGAAAAACTCTATTGTTCATTCTGAAAAACCTTGTTGTATGTCCAATCTTGTTGCATATCTGACAAAAAATTCCATTATTTCCATATCTTGGTCCAGGTTAATTGATTTGTGATCTATAGTTTCTAGCAATGTGTCCAACCTTGTTGCATCTATAACATACTACTCCCCTTCTTCTGTTCATATCTTCAGTAGGTTTCTTATCTGCATTCTTAGTATTCCTAAAAATTCTACTATTATCATTATTCTCAATAAATTTAGGTTTCCTACAATCAATAGCTCTATGTCCAAAACCATGACAATTGTAACAATAACCATTAAGAGGTTTAAATTGTTTACCTATGCAATCTCTCTTCATATGACCAATAGTATTACAAGCAAAACATCTACCTTTAAATTCTCTTTGCATACCTTTGGGTGATTCCTCTTGCTTTGGTGATTCTTCTTCTTTAGGTGTATCTTCAAATTTGTTGATCTCATCAAGCTTCTTCTCATCCATGCTTTTAGATATCTTCAGATCTGGTTCATTGCCTTCATCATTTGCTTTGAAAGTGTTGAATCCAAGACCATTCTTATCATAGAATGGTTTCTGATAGGATATTTGTTCACCAATCTTCTCACTAGTTGAATATAGCCTTTCAAGTTTTTGTTTGGATTGAGTCATTTCACCTTTCACAATCTTATTGTATTTCTCAAGTTCATCATACTGCAAATTGACTTTCTCAAGTTCAGATGTTACTTTAGAAAGTTTAGATTTCAGTCCTTCATTTTCAGTCTTTAGACTTTCATTCTTAGATTTTAGATTTTCTTCATTCTTTCCATTTCCATCTTTCGAACTAAGCTTCAAATTTGATATCTTCAATTCATGCTTAAGGATCTCATTTTCTTTTTCCATATTGTCATCACAATCTTCAATAAAAACTTTGGATTCTTTTTTCAGATCTCAGATCTTCCAATTTTTTTTTTCAGTTTCTCAATGAGGTTCTTTGCATCATCATACTTTCTTTTCAAAGTATATTTTTCAATAATAAGCAAGTCAATCTATTCAAGAGCTTCTTCAAGATTCTTCTGTAGTTGATCCATATCCATAGAGATCTTACTCAAGCTGCTAGGCTTTCCTTGAATGATTCTTTTCTGAGTAACTAAGCTTTGATACCAATTGTTAGAAATAGGGAATAATGAGAGGGGGGTTGAATCAGTATTCTACAAAATTTATCTTTTGCCCAATTATGGATATAACAGATTATCTTTATACATGCATAATATAAGAAGCTAAACAACATGCATAACAATAAAGAACTCATAACACATTATTTTTTCTCGAGGAAACCCTGGCCAAGGGAATACCCCGATGGGGATGGTACCCACAAAGATCCACTAATCAAAAGTATCCTATTAAGGATGTTGACCCTGCTAGGAGTCTATTACAAGCATATAGTGTATCAGTCCTGATTAAGGGACTATAGGCCTTGTTAGAAGCCTCAACCCTGTTAGGAGTTGTAGTACAAAATGTGATTACCAGATGAGCCCACTGCCCAAACAAGTAATGTACAATATACACTGATTACAAAATAGCTTAAGGTGCATAACCTTATACTTCTTGCATCAATATCACTTCATTGCTCTTTCACTATCGCTATTACATATGCTTCATATACTTCGCATCATACTTCTACAATTACTTGTTTCTTCTTACAATTACTTCACTTTACAATTACAATTACATTTACATTTATACCAATAGATTTATCAAAGAGTTAACATCTAGGATGTCATCCCTTTATATTGTTAAGTCATTATTTTGATAAACAAAATAATCTCTTAACTCTTTACTAGTCCTATCTTCATATTCTGTCCTATCAGCTTCACACTATCTTCGGTAAAATTGTCATAACTTCTTCTGTACATGTCATATAGACTTTTGCTCTAAGATGGGTGATCAATAGACATCATAGAGTCTATGTTCAAATGCGCAAGCACTAAACTTACTCCAGTCAATGTCACACTGGTACACTTAGACAAATTTGCAATGCACTCTGTCATACTTGCTCTCTAACTTGTGCGATCTTCATGAGGATCATATGTTTCCATAATGACAGCATCTATGCAATCAACTCAACCAAATTTCCAACACACATAACTGGTTACCCTTGATTAAAAAACTATTTTGCAATGTGTAGTCAACAAAATCACTATGAAAGTGATTCTCAAAGTCTTTACATACCTTATATGCCTTGGAGAAGTCATCATTATCCTTGTAAAGTTCTTTAAATCCTTCTACACCAATACTTTGAAGCTAGATTTCTTGGACAAAAAGCAACCTTTGGCTTAATGCATCAACTACCTCATTGTTGAGATCCTTCTTATGTTTAATGGTAAAGGTATAGGCTTGGAGAAACTCCATCCACTTGATGTGCCTATGACTTAGCTTGTCTTGAGTGTTGATGTATCTTAATGCTTGATTATCTATATAGACTAAAAAATCCTTAGGAAATAGGTAGTGCCTCCACTTCTTAAGTGCTTGGATCAATGCATAGAGATCCAAATCATATGAGGAATACCTTGACTTAGCCTCATTCAATCTCTCATTGAAAAATGCAACCGATCTTCCTTCTTGGTTCAAGACTACTCCCACTGCTATGTTTCTTGCATCACATTCAACTATAAATAGCTTGTCAAAGCTTGGTAGTACTAGGATAAGCTTAGTTGCCACTCTTTGCTTCAGTTTTTCAAACCCTTCTTGAGTTCCTTTGGTCCACAAAAACTTGTTCTTAGCTCCTCCTTTGATATTATTGAGCATAGGTGTACATATCTCACTAAATCCTCTTATGAACTTTCTATAGAATTAAGCTAATCCATGGAAGCTCCTCACTTCGATCCCCATTTTAGGAGTGGGCCAACTTATTATGGCTTCCACTTTACTTGGATCCATCTTAAGGTCACCTTGACACACCACAAAGCCTAGGTAGATTAGTTCTTGTTTGAGGAATTTACTCTTCTCTAGATTGATGGCTAGTTTCTCCTCATGTAACCTTCTTAGGACAACCTCTAGGTGTTGCATGTGTTCCTCCTTGGTCTTGAAAAAGATGAAAATGTCATCTAGGTACACCACAAAAAACCTACCTATGTAATCATTTAGGACATCAGTCATTAATCTCATGAATGTACTAGGTGTATTTGTAAGCCCAAAGGGTATGACTAACCATTCATAAATACCATCATTATTTTTGAAGGCTGACTTCCACTCATACACTTCCTTCATCCTAATTTGGTGATACCCATTTTTAAGGTCAATTTTGGTGAAGTATTGAGAACCCCCAAGACAATCCATAAGGTCTTCTATTCTAGGATAGGAAACCTATATCTAATGGTGATCCTTTTGATTTCCCTAGAATCAGTACATAACCTCCACTTACCTTCCTTCTTTGGTGCCAAAACCACTGGGACAAGACGGGCTAATGTTCTTTCTTATCAACCCTTTCTCAAGAAGTTCTTGAATCTTCCTTAGAATTTATGTGTTCTAGTCTGAGGTCACTTTATATGCTACTTTGTTAGTAAAAGATGCTCCAGGTACAAAGTCAATTTGATCACTGACTGCCCTTTGAGGAGGAAGAGTAGCCAGTGTCTCCTCACTTATTATGTCCTTAAATTGATCCAATAGGTGTTGCACTTCTTTTGGCAATGTAGGGTGTAGTACCTTGGTCTCTTCCTTGGGTTTTAGGACTATGGCTCCAATTCCTTCCTCTTCCTTGAGTTCATGCAAGAAATCCTTCCCACTCATAAAGAGTACATTAGGATCACTTGAACGTGCAACTCCTTCCTCCACTAGTGACTGTATTTTATAAGTCACTCCATCTTTCTTGAAGTTGTAGATATTTTTCTTCCTATGGTAGACTGCATCCCAGTCATATTACCATGACATTCCATTGGTAGAATTCCACATAACATCTTGTCTTGATAACCACCTATCATGAACTCCACCCACACTTGTTCATTCACTAGAACATTTTGCCCCTTGTTTAACCAAGTCACTTTGTAAGGATATGTATGAGGTATCCTTTCAAGTTTTATTTTTTGGACTACTTCCTCCAAGATTATGTTATCAATTGAACCTGAATCAATGATAACTTTATAAACTTTTTCAAGGATCTTTCATTTGATCCTAAAGAGAGCCCTCATATGCTTAGGTTCCTCCTTGACTGGTTCCTTGAGTAGAACCCTCCTAAACATGAGGTTCTCACCATGTTCTAAATCTATATTAACTTCAGGTGACTTCATAGTACTCTCTTCCTCTTGTGCATAAGATATTATCTTCTCCCCTTGTGAATTAGAAGCTTTGTCAGGGAACCTATAGATAGGGTGGCCTAGTTGTCCACAATTGTATCACTTCATGCTTGCAAAGTGACACCCTCTGCTAAAAATATTTGATCTGCCTCTTCCACCTTGGAATCCTCTACCTCTACCATAATTCCCTCTTCTACTTGTCTCACTAATTTTCTCAACCAGCTTAGAGTCTCCTTGACTTCTTGGTTCATTACTCCTACCACCTTAGCCACCTCTATGTCCTCTAGAGTCTCTCTCTCTACCTCTACCTCTTGGGTTAGAGTCTTGCTTCTTCTTGTTCTTCTCCTCTACCTTAAGTGCTAATTGGAATCACTTGTGGACATTAGTAAGAGTCCAAAAACTAATCTCTTCTTAGATACTCCACCTTAATTCACCCAAGTATCTAGAAACCCGGATACTCTCTACTTCTTGAACTTTGGAATTCAAACAAAGTTATTGAAACTCCTCAATATAAGAGGCCTCATCCATCTCCTTTTGTTTGAGATTTTGCCTCTTCTTATGTATTTGGATCTCATGATCCTCTGGCAGATAATTATCTTTGAACTTTGTGACCATATCTCTCAAATTTTCTATGGGTATTTTCTCCTCTCTTTCCCTCTCTTCTTGAAGGAATTTCCACCATGTTAGGATTGGTCCCCTTAGCCTTTACTTGGCCACCTTCACCCTTTGTGCCTCTGAGACACCTTCACACTCAAAGTGATTCTCCATCCCTTCAATCCACTCCATCACTAACTCTGAATCCATCTTGCCGGTGAACAGGGTATCCCCTCAAGTGCTTTGCCTCCCAATGCCTTGATGGATTTTATGAAAGGTTCCTCTTGTATAGGTGGGTCTGGTTTAGGGATGTAATATGCATCAGCTATTGCTTTACCTTTGTCATCTTCAACTACCATTTTCTCCTTCATTTTAATAGCAGTCTCTTCCACTTCATCAAGCTTATCTTTCAAAGCTTCAATAGTCTCCTCTAGGATCTGATTTCTTTCTTTTTGTTCAACCAATTCTCTGGCCATTTCTGCATCAGGCACCATAGTGTTATCCCTAATGGATTCACTTCTTTCTAACTTACACTTTCCACTTCCCAAGCATTTCAATGGCTCTGATATCAATTTCATAGTGAGGTCTTTTACTACCTTAGTCATATTCCTCTTAGGACTTACTCTTTGCCTTCTCTTGACCTATACTAGGGTTCTCTTAGACCCTATTATCTAAGGGATTCTTGACAATCTCCTCCTCTTCACTAAACCCCACTACCAAGAAGTATTTGCCTTCCTTGTCCTTATTCTCCTTCACATGAACTCAACCAAGGAGCTCATCCTCTTACCAAACAAAATGCTTTAGCTTTGAAAACATGTTAGAAGACTCGTTTCCTTGTTTTTTTAACTAATTTTGAGGTGTTCCACCATCCTACTATCTTCCCTCACAAGTCGATCTCCAGAAACTAGGCCTAAAGCCTATTAGGTCCTTGTAGGTCTCCCAACTCACTTCTTAGGGTCTAACTCCACAACTTCCTAAAAAAGTTGTCAAACTAATCACATATTTAGACACCCTTTTCAAATTTCTCATGGATTCTCAACTCCTTGGGTCCTCAAGGCTTCTGTACTATACCTTCCTACACTCAAGCCTATTTTCTAGGACTAATTAGGTCTCACTAGTTTTTAGTGAGGTTTTGATGTTCACACCTCTTTTTGGATTGGTCAAAGGCTCTCCTTCTTAGGATTGAGTCTTTGATCACTAAACATCACTATTCTACAACTAGATTGACTTCTTCAAACCCTGAACCCTTTCTCATTTGTTGGATCAATGTCAAGCACACTAACCGGACATGCTCTGGCTCGCTTAGGGCTTGACCCCAAAATTATTTCCACTACAAACCTGGTCATACAAATACATATTTGCAAGGTATTTACAATGCCCTAACATATTCTATAAGGCCATACATTTCCTTGAACAAGAATTCATGTTAGAGTCATTTATTCAACCTCTACTCTAATCACACCAACAAACTAGTCACAGAGGAGGATTTATTTCACAAAAAAAAAGGAAACCTAGCTAACAAAACCAAAGCAAAAAACAACTTAAGAAAACATAAATAACAATTACATGCAAATTAAATTCTCTAGTCTAATCCATTTATGAAGGATAGCCGAGCTTCTATTCTCTATTACATTGACACAGTCACACGAGTCTATTACAAAATGAAAACCAAACTATTGTATGAGATCCAACCCTGTGTTTTGGTCAGAAAAGGTCATATATAGGTTCATAAAACTGATATAGTTCAGTTAGAATCCCCTAACTACCACTGGCTCTTGGACAGCCTCTTTGACAAAATGTTGTCATGACAAGTTTAAAAAATTGCAAAGTTGTCATTGGTCCACCTTTTACATCTTTTATGAGAACTTTTACTAATTCATCCCAATAGGTCTCAAATGACCTCTAAGGCTAAATTATGCCTCCTAGGATCTTTACTTCACTCATTTCTCCATTTTCCACAGTCAAACCAATGCTTTGACTGACTGGAATATAGAAATGGCATACACACCAAACTCCTTAGGTCCACTCCAATCTAGTAAAGCCTTAACTAGGACTATTAGTAACCATCCTAAACACCTTGGATCTCTACACACACACACACTAGGGAACTAAACTAAGTCCTTATTGGACAGTGACTTGGCTAAGGTCACTACAAGCCAAAACTAGGAGTTAGGTTGGCCAAGAACCTAGGTGCTCCTGCACCACCTTCCCGAATGAATTTTTTGATAAAACAAAAACCAATTTTAGCTCTTATTGTGCAGATTATAAAAATATAAATTTTATAATGATATGATAAATTTTAATATTTTTATAATATTTATTAAGCTAACGTGGTACTTAAACTTGAAATACTAAGGTTAACTAAAACTTTAATAACTTTTTTAATATTACATTTTTTGAAAAATGAGTTATATGACATCAATCTACATAGAATTTCCTCCAAATTTTAAAAAAATGAAAAAAAGTGAAGTTATCATCAAATTATGGTGGTCGTACACCAGAGGTTTTGAAAATGTACTAATAGTCAATTAAAAATTAATTAAAAAAATATTGAATAAAAAAAAAGATAAAATATTCTCATCAATCTTCCGTGTGTTAGGTACCTTTTCCCAAAATGATTCACAAAAATACATTCATTTACTTCAAAAAAGGGTGGACGTACATGTGTGAGGTGTGGTCCTAATACAGACATTTTGAAAAAGTGGTTTTTAAACATGCATACTAAAATTCAATTTATACCATGTGGGTATTGAAATAAATTACATATTTGAAAACTAGACTCCGAGCACTAAATTTTATATTACTGAAGTTTTTCAAGATTCAATCTATAAGGGCCTCAAATTTTGACATTAATTGAATTTTTTTTTGAAAAAAAAAGAGAAAACGCTTCCACTTTTTGGCCAAAAGTGGGACTCAACTTCTTGCAGCCACCCCCATCTTGTTTGCTACAAATTAGGTTTTTAAGCATTATAAGCTATTTTTTTTAGAAGTTATATCATTTGGTGTTTCCTTTATCTTTGAGTATTTTTGGAAGAATTTTTATTATTGGAAATTAAATTGTTTTATAGGAAATGGAGTTATTTTATTCTCACTTATCTTGGCGAGCTTTAGTTATTGTTGTATTTGTATAATGATGTTTCTATTCCCAAAACATTTTGGGAGAATAATGTTTGGAAAGGTTACAAGGATCAAATTTTTAGAGTTATTTTTGAAAATGTAAATGGTGACATTCTCGAATCATTTATTCACTAAGTGTCCTCATGCTATGTGCAATCAAAATCGAGATTATGTGGAGATCGTGATAATCTTCCATCTCTCCATGATCCTATTTACAATGGTCAATGTCGATGACATCTTTTCCCTTGCTATGGTGAGAGGCACATCCCAAATCAGGAAAATATTATTCAATTTTCAGAATATCCTCTTGTAAATTACCCTCCAACTCTCCCAAATGTTTAAGAGTTTTAGTAACACATTTTTTAATTAAATGTCAAGGGAAACATACATTTTTGTAGTGGTTCATCAAGTGATTCTAGCACTCCTATCTTCACTGCTTTTTCTATTTTCATATCCATGATTTCTTTCAGCATTGAAAACAATTTGTTATAATAATCTTCTTCACCTGTGAATATCATAATATCAGCTCTCACACTATTCCTGGTATACACAAGGGATTTGTAGTGGGATCCAATGTGTTCAATCAGGGGCAATACTGTAAATTTCAGATCTTCAATCTAGTCTCTACCTATCCTGCCTATGTGTCTTTATTCTCGTAATTGGGCAATAAGGGCTTGGTTCTCCTTTGATACTAGATCCAATATAAGAAAGGAGGAACTTTCTTACTGAGATGAAAAGGGTGTGAGAATTTCCCTGAGATAATTAGAAAGTTTGGAAAGCATTTCTTTGAGCTTGGCCTTTCCCTATTTGTCCTTCTCTAGTCTTTATTTCACCTGTTAATGGGAGAATTTCCACATTTGGACAGTCTTCTCGTGTCTAGGAGGACCAACATCAATCCTAGTTACCATGAAGTTAGAGGCATCCATATGAGCCAATTTATCAATGGACTCAGTCTATGAAATTTCCATGATTATGTACCATGTTTCCTCGTCTTTCCCCAAGGAAGCTAGTACTATAGGCTTCCTCTTTTTATGAGGTGTGGGATACCCCTTTAGAATATTATCCACCATGTCTTCAGGAGGTATGTTGTCCTCTTTTGTCTTTCTTTTCTTTTCCAAAGATTTTTCTAGCCAGGAAGAGGTGGATAAAACCCTTGAGGAAAACTTAAGGCTTTCTAAATCAAACAATTTTCTTACGACTAGAAGAGTGTCCTTTTGACAAAAGATGAAAACAATTAGAAATCTTTTCAAAAATAGAACTAGAGGAGACTGGGTCTTGGAATACTTGATGATCTCGTGGGAGGTTTACTTACTACTCTTCCTATTTCTGGCTAGACATTTCATGCTACATATCATGTGGCTCTCCTTGCAGAACCTCTTATTATTTGATTTCTTCATCCTTGGATTTTTCCTCTTTTGTGAGTTCTATGTCTAGAAGGAATTCTTCTCCCACAGGTAGGCTCAAGCTCTTTTTTATTTTTTGGAGGTTCACCATCTCCTTCAGAAGACTAAGAAGATACTTGTATTGAGGGACCCATTGGGGCAGTAACAATAGGCATTGATGCTTGTATCTGTAAAGGCTTTGACATCATTTGTATAGAGATTCCTTTCTTCTTCTCAATGTTTTTCAGGTCAGCCCACCTTCAAGTTCTCTTCATTATTAGAGTCATGCACAAATCAAAATTATCAATTTTTGGAATGTCCCAATTTGTGGGCTTTATTGGGTTTCCTTTAATTTTCTTTAAATAACGTAGGTCAATTAATTCAGACCATCATCCACTAGGCTAGCTTGATTTGGTCTACATTAAGTTTTAACCAACACCTTTCACTTATTTCAATGTCATCTTTACAATTTATCCAAAAGTCTTCCAGCTCTAGCACATGACAATGCTAACCCTAGATGTAGATTATCTTTATAAATCTGATATGATCATACTAGGTCCTAATGACCTCATATTTCTAGAAAGGCTATCTAGTTGTGATAGCTTTGACTACATTTGTAGAGTTAGAACTAGAGGAGCACAAATATGCCCCTACTATTATAAAAAATGGAATCTCGGTCTTGTGCCTTTCACCATACCTTTTTTTCACTTCAAGTATTTTCTAGCATAACTTGTCTAACATCATTTTATCATTAGGATATCTAGGTAACTTGTAGGGAAAATCATTGAATGCATCAATATGGAAATATGTGAAATTTGGGTAGTGAGTGAAATAGCCATTATACTTGGAAATTGCACCAAATTCCTCTCAAGGTAAGCTCCATTCCAAACACCATTGTAATTCCCAGGTCAGTCTCATAGTAAATGTGTCATTCACTCTCCTGAATTCCATGTAGCTCTTGTGTAGCCTCAAGCAAGGATAAAATTCATATATTTGTATGTCATCTTCAAAATCTTCGACATGACTCTAACCAAGACAATATTTTATGCATTCTAGGGCATATATAATATTCAAAGATATAAATATGGAAAAATGATGCTTGGCACTAAACATTAGGAATTTGATTCTATCACTAATAAGCTTTGCCCAGTCCATGTATCTTTTTTCTATGCACATGGTCTGTACCAAAAAGAAAGTCTACTCTTGCAAGCTCAATGCTCCTTCACTACCCTTGGTTCTATGTAATAGGACCAACATGTCAATGATTTCCCTTTTCAAATTAGCACCATAGATAGTCTTGGTAAGTTTGTATTTGTTGGACCTCTCTTGCTCAAACCACTCTTTAAATTATGACCATCCACCTTGTTTTCTTTTCACTGAAAACTAAAGCCGAGCTAGCGAAATCCTAATCTTTGTACACTTCTCTCATGGGTAGGTGGAATAAATTATAGATAGTGGCTTTGTCTAGTGTTATGAGAACCTCTTCATTAGATATTTTTATTTGGTTTTTTGTAGGGTTGAAATGAGAAATGTACTCCTTGATTAGTTTTGGAGATCGCATGATGAGTGGGAATCTAGTTGCTTCCATGAGGCCACTTTCTATTAGTTTTACTGTGATTGGGTGCCTTGGTTCATGGAAAATCCTTTGGTGAAGGTCTCCCTAGTCAAAATGACTTAGCTTTGTCTCATTGATCTATTTCCATTCTCTCTCAATACTATTAAGATGGTAAAAAATAGCATACCTGAGGGTCATTCTGTGAATTTGGAGGATATGATAGATTTATGTTCTCAGAGAAAATGATGTGAGATAATTTACTTCTATGTCTCTATAGTGATGATTGAATTTGACTTCTCCCACAAGATATTGCACAATCAAGGAAAATCTCGGATAGATCATGGCAAATAAATAGCATTAATTGGATTAAATGTTGGACAAGATATTCTTTTAGATAAATTATTCTATGCATTTAATGTTCTGAACTAAGGTGAGAAGCTTACATCACTAAGGATTTCCAAAATTATTGTGATTAGTCCAACTTCATAACTAGCACTTCAACACTACTGATTTTGATTCTTCTTTTCCTTGTTAGGTGAGGTTTTGCATGTCTTGCTTCAAAATCTGATGATATTAAATTTTATGCTTTGGATTCATAAGGAGTGTGGAGAATTCCCGATCACAATTGTCTTTTCTCAATGGGTTACTTTTACCTTCATAATCTACCTTATCTTTCTTCCTTGAGAACCACACATGACTTACTTTTGAGAATTCAAAGAATGCACCATTCAACTTCTATTCCTGATTGTTGGAGGTTTCCTAGTTCAACTTCTTTCCTAGTCTTTTAGAAATCACACCTCTCCCCTTCACTTTCAGACAAAATGAGTACTTCAAAAACCTCTTTCCTAAACATAGACTTCTTTAAGAATTTTTGAAATTGTAGTCTTCCACTATTATTTCCAAATGGCCTTAGTAGCTAAAGAATGCTTTTCCCAAACTTCCTCTTTTATGATTTCTTTGCATGAACTTGGGACTTGGACTGACATTACTCAGGCTTGGATATGACTTTGGGCTAAAAGGGAAAAATTGACCAAACATGATTACCCAATTTCTTGACTTCCCGACTTCAAAAACAAGGCTTGAATTATATTGCAAGAATAATATTTTTGGCTTGGTCAGAGGACTAAATTCTTAAAAAGAAAACCAGACACTTACATTCTTTCAGATACAACATCAATTTTAACATTTGGGGACTATATTATGGCAATGGGTCTCTTGGGTTTCATTTTGTTAAAGCTTATTACAAGGCTTGTTAATCTAAACCCATACTTATGAATAAATCTTGTTTATTTTAACAAACCTATATTGTAACCCTAGGTTGGGTCAATGAGTAGTATGGAAATCCATGCTGAGTTTTTCTTGAAGGATTTGCTTAACAATTTGTTAAGAATGGTTTCATGATAGTTTCATATTATTACTTGAAGATAATTTTACTTGGTGGTTTTATTGTTACATGGTTATTCATTAATTGATGAAAACAAGGATACTTGCAAAAAAAAAATAGTTTTCTTTAAATTGTTCCATGGCAGTTACTCAATCAATTTGAGAGGTTAATATAAATTAGGTTTCAAGGTAGATTCATTTTGATTCTTTTGTAAGGAATATTATATAAGCAACATTTTTTGAAAATTATTGTTGTACAAAGAAAGATATTGTGGGTTTACTTGAAAGATTCATTCTGGAATTATAGTATTTATGCACATTTTATGAAAAGAAACAATATTTTTAAAAGAATGAAGTTGTACTGATTTCGTATAATTTATTATTAAGTATAAGATATGAAATATACTTAATGATGTATTGTAATAAGTTTTTATAACCATTCTTTGTACAAATATTCAGAATCTATATGAATAACATAGATTGTAAAATTGAGATACAGCCAGTGAGGTAGTGAAAAATACTATCAATGAGATAGTACAATCTAATGAACTACAACTGATTTAGAACCTAATTGAAGAATCTATGATACAATAATCATCGAGGAGTTTATGATTAGATATGTAAGATGTTTAAATCAGTATTATGTTGTCATTAATGTCAACTAGTTTGATAGTACTTATTTTGTAAGTTACTATACCGACACATCTAGAAAAGGAGTGAAAGAGATGAAGAAAAGAAAAATCTACATGAGTAAGATGTATATGGTAGATGAGGATAAGGAATACATTGGGTAACTTATTTATAAGTCTATGACCTTATGATATTGACTTAAGTATGTTGCATTCATCTATGATGAAGAATAAAGCTGGAAGACACAAAGCAGTGTTGTCGGTTAATGAAGCTTTACAGTATACACCAATGGGGCATAGTGTATACTGACCACAATGTAAACTAAGCTTGTATTTACCAATGCATTTCTTTGCTAACCAAGCAAGAGAAAAGGAACTAAATGATTAGTTTAGCTAATAAGATTGATGAGCTGGAAAGTGTATGATTTTGAGATAACAAATAAAGTTTGTTATGAAGATCAACGGCTAACATAATTTGAGAAAGATCTGATGGATGAAATTGAAATGTGTTATTGACACATCAACTGAGGAAGGTTAAAGCGTCAAAATCAATGACGATGATTAAGCGGCAAAATCTGATGGAGGAAAATAAAATGATTTACAAGTCTATATAAGAGATAGAGATTTTACATTGAAATGTATGCCGGAGAAGAATACTACAAGATTTTCACATGAACAAGTTTCATGCATATCCGATCAAAATGGTTATGAAGGAACCGAGCTGCAGAGTATACCGAGTGTCAGGAAGCTATTACTGAGCAATAGTAAGTTAATGAAATTGATTGAAACTAAATTGATATACTGATCAGAGGATTTTAATGAGCTTAACATTGATCTGTACATTTGCAATTGAGTTGTATTAAGATAGATCATCTACTGTTACAGTTTAACCATTGTACACAATCAAATCTCTTAACTAAGTGGACTAAGAAAGTCTTTATTATGTTGCAGTCATAGAATGAACACTGTTATCCTGTCAACCCCATAGTGAATGTTGGTTGGATGATAATGGTTAGTGTTAAATCCTCTAACAAGGTCACACCTAACAGTGTGTTTGTAACCTTTAATAGGGTTGGGTCTTCACCGACCTCACTTCAGGAGAGTGAATATTTTTGGGTTGTCGGTCCCAGGTGGTTTTTCCCTTCACAGGGTTTCTAGATTAAATCTTATGTGTTATGTGTTGATTGTGATATTTGTTTGATGTCATATTTTCATGTTATATATTTAATTTGATCGGTAAATAGTATATTTTACTTGTCTAGTAATCAGTAAAAGCACAGACAGTATAAGTATTTCAAGTTACCGAGTATCAAAAGTTTGAGATAAATTATTTTGGATTATACATTTTGTATTGGGACATTGGATAACTAATTCACCCCCCTCTCAGTTATTCTAACAATTGGTATTAGAGCTGCAGTTTCTTAGAATAGAGTTTTAAGGACTTCAGTACAAAGATCTCAAAATGTATAAGAGGGAAGTACCAAAGTTGAATAAAGACAACTTCGCAGTATGGCAAAGAAGAATGAAGTTGCACATATCTAGAATTGGGAATTCTACACTAGACCTAATGGAGAATGGCTATCTACAACCGACCACTGGTCCCCTGACTCTTGATCAACTGAGAGACGGGCATGAACACAATATTACTATGATGGAGATTGTTGTTGCCTGTACCGATGCTGAATTTGAAGACATTAAAAGTTGCACAACTGCCAAAGCCATGTGGGATAAACTTGCTCAAATTTACAGTGGTGATGTGAATGTTAAAAGAGCCAGAGCCAAAATCCTAAGGGGTAGATTCAATGATATGAAGATGAAGGAAGGAGAGAATATAGTGCAATACAAAAATAGACTGAAAGATATAGTGCATGCTATTAGAGCATCTGATGGTGTTATTGATGAAGACACAGTAGTAATCAAGGTTCTTAGGACACTATTTTCAATTTATGCAATCAGGATTTCTACTATTCATGAAACAAGATCTGCTTCGGGTAATGCCCTTACTCTTGAAAATTTGATTGGTAAACTTACAACCTTTGAATTGAACAACTTTGATAATAGTGTTGTACCGACTATTGAATCTACTTTTATGACTTCTCTGAAGATTGGTAAGTCTAGTAGCCGAAACAATAAGAATGATAGTGATAGTAATACCGATGATGAGCTTGATGAACTTGAAGCTCTTATGGCCAAAAGGTTACCTAAAGGTAAAGGAAGGTACAGAGGCAAGTTACCTTTAGCATGCTTTAATTGTAAAGAAGTTGGCCACATTTTTGCTAGATGTCCACATAAGAAAGATGATGAAGGAACCAAAGACCGATCTGAAGGAAGCTATGGGAGGAGAAACAATAAAAGCTACCAATACAATAGCAGAGACAACTGAGATAGTAATGAAAAAGGAAAAAAGGTATGTTTTATAGCTGAAGAAAATGAATCCGAATCTGATTCTGATGGTGATGTAGAAGTAGTATTTATTGCTATGAAAGATGACTTAGAAGAAGAAGAAAAATATGATGAAACAACACTGATCTCTAAAGTTGATAGGAATGATACATGGATCATAGACAGTGGATGTACACACCACATGACTAGTGATGAGGAGAAGTTTGATAAACTTGAAGAATACAATGGAGGATCTGTGAGAATGGGTAATGATGCACCATGTATGGTAAGAGGTAAAGGTTCACTGATGATTAATGATAAGATAAAGTGTGAAAATGCCTATTGGGTAAAAGGACTGAATTATAATTTGCTAAGTGTGGCATAGCTAAACAACTCAGGCCACCGACTTGCTTTTGAGAGAAAAAAAGTAAAGATATATGATGACAAAGGAATACTTTTCATAAATGATACACAATCCAAAGGTAATCTATTCTATCTTGATATTGATCAGTCTTCTTGTTTAATAATGAAAGATGAAGATGCATGGTTATGGCATAAAAGGTTATGTCATGTGAATTTTGATAACATGATTAAAATCAGTAAAAGAAAAAGAGTTAGAGGTCTGCCTAACTTGTTTAAGCTAGATCATGTTATGTGCCATGAATGTCAAAAAGGTAAGATGACAGTCTAGTTTCAAAAGAAAAGACTATTCAACAAAGAAGATACTTGAGTTGGTTCATATCGACCTATGTGGTCCTATGAGGACTTGGAGTTATTATGGTGATAGGTACTTTATTCTTTTTGTTGATGACTATACTAGATTGATGACTATCATGTTCTTAAAAGAAAAATTTGAGGCATTCAAGATGTTTAAATGGTATAAGGAAAAAGTGGAGAAAGAAATAGGTAAAGAGATAAAATGCTTAAGATCTGATAGAGGAGGTGAATTTATCTCTGATGAATTTACTAATTTCTATAATGAGCATGGTATTAAAAGACAAGTCTCAGCACCGAGGACATCTCAGCAAAATGGCATTGCTAAAAGAAGGAATAGGTCAATAGTTGACTATTCCAGGACACTGATGCTGCAAAAGAATGTTGCTCAGACATATTGGAGGGAAGTTGTCAATACAATTGTGGTTTGGACACAAACTGACAGTAGGTTATTTTAGAATTTTTGGAAGTAAATGTTTTATTCTGAAAGATGAAAGAAATGGAAAATTTGACTCAAAAGGTGATGAAGGGATATTCTTAGGATATTCTACTAAAAGAAAAGCAATAAGTGTCTGAATAAATATACTAATAAAATGATTGAAAGTACTAATGTTCGGGTAGATGAGTTTGATGACAAAAATGCAGAAGAAATAAAAAAAGAACTAGAAGACTACAGTAGATTCACTTACATTGAACAACCTGAGTATATACCAACATAGCATATAGTGATAACCAGTCAATAGATAAACCCTAATGAGGAACAAGAAAGAGAAACCAAAGAGAAGGATGGCCCTACCGAGCAAGCAAATGAACCTGCCTAGGATGAACAAGAAAGAAGAGACCGAGTACTAGCTAGATTTTTCAGAAGACATCATCGTGAAACACAAATTATTGGAGACAGACAAGCTGGCATGATGACAAGGAGCAAAGAAAGACAAGGTACATGTCTATTTTGTGAATATGAACCTAAAAATATGAAAGTTGCATTGGAGAATGAGGAATGGATTAATGTAATGAAGGAAGAAATAGAGAAAATTGAGAAGAACAAAACCTAGAGTTTAGTACCCTGACCTAAAGATAAAAATGGTATCGGTACTAAATGGATTTTCAGGAACAAACTGAATGAGAATGGAGAAGTAACAAGAAATAAAGCTAGATTGGTATGCAAGGGATATGCACAGGAAGAAGGCATTGAATATGGTGAGACATTTGCACCTATTGCTAGACTAGAAGGAGTTAGAATGTTACTTGCATACGCTACACACAAGAAATTTAAGGTATATCAAATGGATGTGAAGTCAGCATTTCTGAATGGAATACTTGAAGAAGAGGTCTACATAGAACAACCAGAAGCGTTTGTTGATCCAAATAACAGAGACATGGTATGTAGACTACATAAAGATTTATATGGTTTGAAGCAAGCACTAGGAGCATGGTATGAAAGGCTACATACTTACTTGTTGAGCATTGGATTTGTTAGAACTAGTGAAAACAACAATTTGTATATGAAAGGAGACACTGATTCAATATTATTCTTATTGTTGAAATATTTGTGGATGATATTATTTTTGGAGGCCAAGATCACATATGTAAAGCCTTTTGTGATGAAATGAGAAAAGAGTTTGAAATGTCTATGTTCGAAGAGATTAAATTCTTTCAAGGATTACAAGTGATTCAGCAGAGTGATGGGATATTCATCACACAATCCAAACACATAAAGGAAGTCTTGAAGATATTTCGCATGGAAGATTCTAAACTTGTGGGAACACCAATGGCTACTAGATGTAAACAGACTAATGAAGATGAAACTACAGAGGTAAACCAAACACTGTACCAATCTATGATTGGTAAGCTAATGTATGTAGTTCGCAATAGACCAAATATAGCACATGTTGTGGGAATTGTTGCTAGATTTTCTGCTAACCCTAGAGAATCACACATGGTTGCTACTAAAAGAATCTTAAGATACTTGAAAAAGATAGAAGATTATGGACTTTGGTATCCTAAGAAAGGTAAATTTGAACTGAAGGTTTACACCGATGTTGATTGGGCTGGAAATGTGGATGATAGGAAAAGCACCACTGGAGGAGCATTCTTCTTCAGTGAAAGACTTGTTACTTGGACAAGTAAAAAGTAGGCTTTCATTTCTTAGTCTACAGCTAAAGCAGAGTATGTTGCTATTGCTACAAATTGTTCAAACATTACATATATTAAGCAAGTATTGGAAGGAATGAATGAGGTAATCACCGAGCTAGTGATTATATACTGTGATAATACAAGTGCTATCAATATTTCAAAGAATCTAGTGATGCATTCAAAAACAAAACATATTTCTATTAAGTATCACTACTTAAGAGAACAAGTATAGGAGAAGCAAGTAAATTTAGAATTTGTTACATCTAAAGAACAACTTGCATATATTTTTACAAAGCCTCTACCGAAGGACACATTTGATTATTTAAGGAAAAGACTAGGGGTCCATCCCCTATCTACCGATCACTAATGTGATTTGGATGTTGCATCAACCTAATCTTATCAGAAGATCATTCATGTTGATGCATCATGGTTGACACTTTGGATCATGTCTAAAGATGTGAAAAGTTTGAAGAATTGGAACTAAATGGCATATTAGTATATAGAGATGCAATGACTGCACTAGACAATAGAGAGTTAAATGGCTAATACAGAGCTATTTTTTTATTTGTTCTTTTGGCATTATTGTTAAAGGGAGAGATAAAAAAATATGAAACACATGGAATAATATGCACCGATGAGATATCTATCTGAGGGAGACACAATCTGACAGAGCTGAACATTGAAGATCAGTTACAAAGAACAGATTAATGTTGTTTAGTAACGTAGTGATTAAACATATTAAGCTAAGGGAGAGCTTGTACAACATTTGTTCACAAGTTGTAGAATACATGTTTGGTATGCGTATGGTATATTTCATATTACTTGAGTTGCCATCAATGCCAAAGGGAGAGATTGTTGAACTACAACTAATTTAGAACCTAATTGAAGAATCTGTGATACAGTGATCACTGAGGAGTCTCTAATTAGATATGTAAGATGTTTAAATCAGTATTATGTTGTCATTGATGTCAACTAGTTTGACAGTTCTTATTCTATAAGTTACTATACCGACACATTTGGAAAAGGAGTGAAAGAGATGAAGAACAGAAAAATATACATGAGGAAGATGTATATGGCAGATGAGGATAAGGAATACATTGGGTAACTTATTTATAAGTCTATAACCTTGTTGGCTTTTACTTTTTCCACACAGTGTCAGGTTTACACTATGATGACAAACTGCTTAGTCTCCACTCCAAAGTCTGATAGGGAAAAAGGGCCAATTGATGAGGACAAAGAGCATCCTCCTTCTTCTTTGAGCTCCACATCACTCAGGTAGGTATTGCCTTATCTACACACTCATGACTCTTCTTGATAAATAAAAGGCCTACAGATAGATTATTGTGGAATAGTTATCAGACCCCTATAGGTATCCTGTACCCCAATGAACTAAACCTAATGCAATAACCTGATTGCATGGAATGAATCTGAAAACTAGAAGGGACCTCCTACTACTACAACCAACATGAAAGGATAAGTATTCTTATTTGAATGATTTGATGTTGGGTTGAATGGACCTCTGAAATACCCTAAATCTCTCATAGACCAGTGCCTTATCTAATGGGTAGCAGAGTCAAATACCTCACTATAATAGAGATCTATGAAACAAGAAGACAATAGATCCTAATATGTTAGTGCCTTACACCAAACATACACCACTGATAAGATCTCACTTCAACAATCCACCTATGTACCTAGATGTGCTATCACCTATTCAAAGGACTTTAACCCTCCCCTTAAAAGAGACCTATAAACAGGTAATACACTAATCAACATCCACTAAAAGACAAGCTTGAAATACCCTTGATACCCCAACTCATACACATCTAAAAACCATTCCTAAACTTAGTTGTTTCTGCGAAAACAACTCTATTGCAGACACATAGGAAATGCAAATAGAAAGGCTGAAACACCCTTGATGCTTCAATCAATAAGCCTAAAACTCAAATGGAGATAATCTGATAGCAGTACAAATATATTGAAATCTCATACATAAGACAGACTGTTACAATTTGTATTATATTGTTAAAACTAGAAAGGAAAGAGAGAACACCCTATATGCAGAGAAAAAGCAAGTATTTACAAGGCAGAACATTCATGGAACCAGAATAATGGAACCCTTCAAAAATCAAAATTACTACAATATATACCATTAGTCATCTTGGAATCCCAAAAAATCAGGATGCAACAAGCTATGGATGACTAAGGTAAGTGTTAGGGTTTTCACCCACCAAACCAACTAGATTCAATCAGAAGTTATTACATTGGTAGAAAACCCAAGAAACCTCCAGAGATCAGATCCAAGATTGATCTTCATTTATGATAATTCTTAGAGCAGTGTACCAAAGATCATTGAATTCACCATGTTTATCAATCTGATCACTCACCTGCAACATGCCTCGAGCAACTCTTACCCATTCCTTCACGATACAATCCTCTGCAATCAATCATCATACCATTGGACCACTCTGCAACAGTTGACAAAATCACATCTACCAGATCCAACCACTTAAGCATTAAAAACTAGTCCCTTCTGTCACTAAAAAGCCCTTTAAAAATTCAAACCTTGGAAGAAATGGCTACCCAAACAAAATTAAAATGCGGTCATCAATTTTATTTCTTCCCGGCAGATCAAGTGGCTCTCATTAATCCTCGCAATAGTCAACAAGCCATTTGAAAAGTCTTTCACCACATCACCAGCATCGTAGCCAATGAGAAATGAGCACATTAGCACAACATGGCAATTGGACCCACTGCTTACATTCCTTTATGGCCTAAACTGAATTGATAGCTGTTGCAAAACCACCATGAATATCCATCGAGCACTTTCACCTTGCAGATTCACGACAGCCACAGATTCCCATCGCACTTTAACTCACTTTATAACACCATAAACCTTAGCCCCACTGAAAACTACCAAGCTAGCCATCTAGCAACCAATCACAAACATGCATGTCAGCATGACCAGGTAATGGAGGACCTACATCATACTTCAAACAAGATCAACGGCTGTCGCTATACCACTAGCCTTAAAAATCATGCACTTTATCCCAGCGGTATAATGGCAACCGCTAGATCTTATTGATACTTAACCATCCAAGAAGGCCAACCCTACTGACACCATCCCTATCACCAAACCCACTCAGCCAATCAAAACAAAACAAATTTTCAACACTTAGAAAATGGTCCCACTGTTCTTATCACACATCGACCAATCAGGAAAGAGCATGTCAGCACCCACTGGCAAGGTGGTCCCACTTCGCATTTCATTCCTTAAAGAGAATCAGAAGGCTATCATTATACTGCTGGCTTAAATATCATGCATCTTATATCAATGGTATAACAAAAACTACTAGATCAATCTAAGCTTTTACCTCACCTCATAGACTGAAGACCTCGAGCCCATTAACAACTGCCAACTCACTACCTCGCAACCAATAACCAACCACTACCTCAGCTCCATCTGACAGTGTATCCCCTTGTATCATTCCTTATGATGTGGGCCTACCATCACATGATTCAGTGACTGAAGAGAAGACATAAAATGCTAGCAGAGTCGCTGAATGTATGGGACTTAACCGATAAAAACAAGAGACCTTGCGAAAACCAAAAAATTGAAGTCGCCGAATAGAATTACTAACTGTCTGGAAACTTAGAGAACTAGCAACTAACTAGGAGGGAAAAGCACACATGTGCTTAAAATCACTTAAGTAGCCCAAAAAAGGTAATGACTGATTAGAACCTAGCCTAGAGAATCTAGGGTTCTTCCTCCCAATGGCTAGAATTATGAATATATGAACTAGGGTTTAAAGCCAGGAACATGGAAAGAAATGTAGAGACTAAGGAAAAATTCACATAGCCATGAAAAATTCTTTTAGGTGCTAATAGTGGCTCTATTTGGGGGTGATGGGTAACTTGTGCCCATGCAAGGATTCAGAATCTCTGGGTAGAAGCAGACCACCCACAGGACAAAAATTGATAGGGAAATCTCTCAAAAACTGGCAACCGAACCAAGAAAGTAGGATAAAAAAAAACACAATAGAAGGGAAAGAGACTATTTACAAATATTTACAAGCTTTGAAACTTTACTTGGTGGCCCCTGCTCACCAAGAGAAAATCAAAGGCCCTCCTGAATCAAAAATCTTATTTTCATCCACATATGTGACCAAGCACCTGAAGTAATCATGATCATCTTGCTACCCATATATGTGAATACTCACGGGTTGAAAAATGAAACTGTATTGATCACTACCCATGTCCTTCCAGTCATAACCACCATATTCATACTCATATTCCAAGAAGTAAGGAACATCATTTACTTCTTCTTGATGACTGGAAAAAATAAAAAATTTATCTAGTAATGCATCAGAAAATAAAGCATACTGATCGTCATGCATTACTACAAAAATACCTAGCTGAGAAGGACTTGGATCCTTAGATTTACCTTCATACATTGCCTTAGCCACTAAGAAACTTGGTTCCTCTATGATGTTTTCATGAACTGGAACATGAACCAAGTGAAGGTCTTCTTCAAGATTGTTGTGACAGGGGAACAACTGATCCGCATCATTGTTTTTATAAAAAAAAATTATATCCCAATTATTGAAGACAAGGTCCTCAACACTATCACCATCACTATCATATTTAGCAAAAGAAGGAAAAAAATATGAACAAGAAACTTGTTCATCAATAGAATTTCTATGATAGGAAAACACACTGTCATGTCCTTCAACTTCTTTTGTAGAGTTGCTACAGGAGGGGAACTATAATATACATAGGTCATCATCACTTTGCACAATGGCCTCATTATCAGTGTCAAAGACTATGTCAAAGGGGAGCTGCAAATCAAAGTCCATAACAGGTGCATGCCTTTGGAACTCTTCAGCCAAAAGTGCTAAAATCTTTTCACTGCTCAATGGACTTTGGGCCTTGTCTTCATCTTCCTCAACCTCACCCCTATTGCTCCAAACATCATCCCTATCCAAGACAAGAATGGACATCTTTGGCCTTAGATCATCTTGTGTGAAGTAATCACTATAAGAATCATCATCTGCATCATATCCAATACTCTGCCCTTCATACAAAACATCATCACACTGGGACAATAAAGTTGCCTTATCATGCTGAATAGAAGAAAAATCTACAGACAAAAAGGAAATATTGCCAACCTCAGATTCATCTTCAACACTCTCATATACACTGACCTCAATATCAACTTCATAGTTAACACTTTCTGCATAATGAGAATCAACATCAGAAACACTGGCCACTTCATGATCAACAGAAGGAACCACGAGTCTTTGTAATCTCATGTCCACCTCTAAATGCCAGATCTCAACTTTTTTCTCTGCAATCATCTTCTTGAGAGTAGCAACCTCATCAAAATGTTCTACAAATTTTGCTCTCAATACATCCCAAGAAGGGATTGAACATGAAGGCAAGGACACAAACTAATCCCTTGCACTATGTGACAGAGTCTACACAAACAACCTCATGGCAACATCTTCATGCTCAACATCCATTTCACCAAAATGACCCATGACATCATATATATGTTGGCTTGCCAAAACAGATCCATCAGCCATGAATCTAGGCAAGCACTTCCCATCCTCGGTAGAGAACTCATTAGGGGCACCCTCAATGCCATCAAAACAAAAGGGCCTATATTCCTTCAAAAGGAACTACCCACTACTACTTATCCCTTTATAGCAGTACATAACACTTGATAGGGACACATTCTCTTACAACTGATTTTCATAAAAAGAAGACATATGAAAACCAAAATACTTAGAAGTTCTGCATCAAGAACTTAGCTTGTTGACTGGAAGGTAGGGTAGATCTAGAGCTCACCTTGTAGCTCCATCAGGTTCTTTGCTTTGTAGAGTCGCCACCTCCTTGAAGAGGAAATTTTTACAATGTTTTGTATCTTCTTCCAATCAACCAAAGCCTCACCAAGATTTTCACATTGTTTATAAGGGACTGCACTAATCAAACAAAGAATTCAGAGTCGCCACTCAACACATAGTGAGAAAATTTTACAAATGAGTTTTTTCTATTTGACTCTATATTTTTAACCAGGACTTTGGGATAATCTAGCCAAGCAAGGAAGCTTGCTATCTTTTACTTCTTCCCTAGTGGAGTCACCATTTTGTTGGCTTTTACTTTTTCCGCACAGTGTCAGGTTTACACTATGATGACAAACTGCTTAGTCTCCACTCCAAAGTTTGATAGGGAAAAAGGGTCAATTGATGAGGACAAAGAGCATCCTCCTTCTTCTTTGATCTCCACATCACTCAAGTGGGTATTGCCTTATCTACACACTCATGAATCTTCTTGATAAACAAAAGGCCTATAGATAGATTATTGTGGAATAGTTATCAGACCCCTATAGGTATCATGTACCCCAATGAACCAAACCTAATGCAATAACCTGCTTGCATGGAATGAATCTGAAAACTAGAAGGGACCTCCTACTACTACAACCAACATGAAAGGATAAGTATTCTCATTTGAATGATTTGATGTTGGGTTGAATGGACCCCTGAAATACCCTAAGTCTCTCATAGACCAGTGCCTTATCCAATGGGTAACAGAGTCAAATACCTCACTACAATAGAGAGCTATGAAATAAGAAGACAATAGATCCTAATATGTTAGTGCCTTACACCAAACATACACCACTGATCAGATCTCACTTCAACAACCCACCTATGTACCTAGATGTGCTATCACCTATTCAAAGGATTTTAACTATCCCCTTAGAAGAGACCTATAAACAGGTAATACACTAATCAGCATCCACTGAAAGACAAGCATGAAATACCCTTGATACCCCAGCTCATATACATCTAAAAACCAGTCCTAAACTTTGTTGTTTCTGCGAAAACAACTCTATTGTAGACACATAGGAAATGAAAATAGAAAGGCTAAAACACCCTTGATGCTTCAATCAATAAGCCTAAAACTCAAATGGAGACAATCTGATAGTAGTACAAATATATTGAAATCTCATACATAAGATAGACTGTTACAATTTGTATTATATTCTCAAAACCAGAAAGGAAAGAGGGAACACCCTATATGCAAAGAAAAAGGAAGTATTTACAAGGCAGAACATTCATGGAACCAGAATAATGGAACCCTTCAAAAATCAAAATTACTACAATATATACCATTAGTCATCTTTGAATCCCAAAAAATCAAGATGCAACAAGCTATGAATGACTAAGGTAAGGGTTATGGTTTTCACCCACCAAACCAACTAGATTCAATCAGAAGTTATTACATTGGTAAAAAATCCAAGAAACCTCTAGAGATCAAATCCAAGATTGATCTTCATTTATGATAATTCTCAGAGCAGTGTATTGAAGATCATTGAATTCACCATGTTTATCAATCTGATCACTCACCTGCAACATGCCTCAAGCAACTCTTACCCATTCATTCACAGTATAATCCTCTGCAATCAATCATCATACCACTGGACCACTCTGCAACAATTGACAAAATCACATCTACCAAATCCAACCACTTAAGCATTAAAAACTAGTCCCTTCTGTCACTGAAAAGCCCTTTAAAAATTCAAACCTTGGAAGAAATGGCTACCTAGAAAAATTTAAAATGTGGCTGTCAATTTTATTTCTTCCCGGCAGATCAAGCGGCTCTCATTAATCCTCACAATAGTCAACAAGCCATTTGAAAAGTCTTTTGCCACATCACCAAAACCATAGCCAATGAGAAAAGAGCACATCAACACAAAATGGCAATTGGACCCATCGCTTACATTCCTTTATGGCCTAAACTGAATCGACGGTTATCACAAAACCGCCATGAATATCCATCGAGCACTTTCACCTTGCAGATTCATGACAGCCATAGATTCCCATCACACTTTAACTCACTTTATAATGCCATAAACCTTGGCCCCAGTGACAACCGCCAAGTCACCCATCCAGCAACCAATCACAAACATGCATGTTAGCATGACCAGGTAATGGAGGACCTACTTCATACTTCAAACAAGATCAACGACCATCGCTATACTGTTGGCCTTAAAAATCATGCACTTTATCCCAGTAGTATAATGACAACTGCTAGATCTTATTGATACTTAACCATCCAAGAAGCTCAGCCCTACTGACACCATCCCTGTCACCAAACCCACTGAGCCAATCAAAATAAAACAAATTTGCATCACCTGGCAAACGGTCCCACTATTCTTATCACACGTTGACCAATCAGGAAAGAGCATGTCAGTGCCCACTGGCAAGGAGGTCCCACTTCGCATTTCATTCCCAAAAGAGAATCAGGTGGCTATCATTATACCACTAGCTTAAATATCATGCATCTTATATCAACGGTATAACGACAACCGTGAGATCAATCTAAGCTTTAACCTCACCTCACAGACCGAAGACCTTGAGCCCACTGACAACTACCAACTCACTACCCCATAACCAATAACTAGCTACCACCTCAGCTCCATCTGACATTGTATCCCCTTGTATCATTCCTTATGATGTGAGCCTACCATCACGTGATTCAACGACTGAAGAGAAGACATAAACTACTAGCAGAGTCACTGAATTTATGGGACTTAACCGCTAAAAACAAGAGACCTTGCGACAACAACAAAATCAAAGTCACCAAATAGAATTACTAACCATCTGGAAACTCAAAGAACTGGTGACTAACCGGGAGGGAAAAGAACACATGTGCTAAAAATCACTTAAGTAGCCCGAAAAAGGTAATGACTGATTAGAACCTGGCCTAGAGACTCTTAGGGTTCTTCCTCCCAACGGCTAGAATTATGAATATATGAACTAGGGTTTCAAGCTAGGAACATGGAAAGAAATGTAGAGACCAAGGAAAAATTCACATAGCCATGAAAAATTCTTTTAGGTGCTAACAGACCTTATGATATTGACTTAAGTATGTTGCATTCATCTATGATGAAGAATAAAGCTGGAAGACACAAAGCAGTGTTGTTAGTTAATGAAGCTTTACAGTATACACTGATGGAGCGTAGTGTATACTAACCATAGTGTAAACTAAGCTTGCGTGTACTGACACATTTCTTTGTTAACCGAGTAAGAGAAAAGGAACTAAATGATTAGTTTAGCTGATAAGATTGATGAGTTGGAAAGTGTATAATTTCAAGATAATAGATAAAGTTTGTTATGAAGATCAACAGCTAACATAATTTGAGAAAGATCTGATGGATGAAATTGAAATGTGTTATTGACACATCAGCCGAGGAAGGTTAAAGTGGCAAAATCAATGATGATGATTAAGCGACAAAATCTGATGGAGGAAAAGAAAATGATTTCCAAGTCTAGATAAGAGACAGAGATTTTACATTGACATGTATGCCGAAGAAGAATATTGTAGGATTTTCACATGAACAAGTTTCATGCATATCTGATCAAATTGGTTATGAAGGAACCAAGTTGCAGAGTATACCAAGCATCAAGAAGCTATTACCGAGCGATAGTAAGTCAATGAAATTGATTGAAACTGAATTGATATACTGATCAGAGGATTTGAATGAGCTTAACATTGATCTGTACATCTACAATTGAGTTGTATTAAGATAGATCATCTACTGTTACAGTTTAACCATTGTACACAGCCAAATCTCTTAACCGAGTGGACTAAGATAGTCTTTATTATGTTGCATTCATAGAATGAACATTGTTATCCTATCAACCCCATAGTGAATGCTGGTTGGATGATAACGGTTAGTGTTAAATCCTCTAACAAGGTCACACCTAATAGTGTGTTTGTAACCTTTAACGGGGTTGGGTCTTCACCGACCTCACTTCAGAAAAGTGAATATTTTTGGGTTTCTAGTCCCAGGTGGTTTTTCGCTTCATAGGGTTTTGACGTTAAATCTTATGTGTTATGTGTTGATTGTGATATTTTTTTGATGTCATATTTGCATGTTACATATTTGATTTGATCGGTAAACAGTATATGTTACTTTTCTAGCAATCGGTAAAAGCACAGACAGTATAAGTATTTCAAGTTACTGAGTATCAGAAGTTTGAGATAAATTGTTTTGGATTATACATTTTATATAGGGACACCAGATAACTGATTCACCCCCCTCTCAGTTATTCTAACACAATTAGTGAGAAAAACATACAGTTAGGGAGGCATATACTTAATGATGTATTGTATTAAGTTTTGATAACCATTCTTTGTACAAATATTCTGACTCTATATGAATATCATAGATTGCAAAATTGAGATACAACCAGTGAGGTAGTGAAAAATAATATCAACGAGATAGCACAATCAATGAGAAAAACATACAGTTAGGGAGGCATTGTAATATAGATATTTGACATAAGCTAGTGAGGCACTTCAAGTAGTTTTATTTCCTAGATGGTTTCCACTTGGGAAAATAATTGAGTCATATTCTTTGTGTGTGTATTTCTTATATTGTTATCCATTCCATTTTAACTTCATATTGTTTCAAGTTTGTTAAAGTTAAAGATTTATAATTGGATTAATTTTTTCATACCACTAGTTCACCCTACCCGCTTAGTGGTATTCTACTGTAAAATAAATTATTGATATGTAACATATTTACCCAAATAAAAGATTTGGAATAGGATATGGATTTAAATCTAGGTGTAGTATAAAAAGATGTAGTGGAGATTATAATGGAGGCAATGATTGACATCACAACCGTTGTTGAAGAATACATGAATATTTTTAAGAAGAAATGTGCTAATCATAGGAATATTAAATTTTCCATACTCATATTTGAAGAGCTCAAGGAGACAAAGGACCCATTTCCATAGAAGATATTATATGTCTTTAAATCCTTATAGGAGGTTTCCAAGTCTTCCAAGGATCCATTTAGATGTAGGTCATGGAGGAAAAAAGTTGTATCATCTTCTTAAGGAAGTAATTGACTTAATTGGAGGAATCTCTCAGCACATTGTGTTATAAATAAATTGACTTATCAAATTAAGTTTGAGAGTAGGTTGAACTGGTATGTAGTTTAAGAGAAGCAGTTAAAGACCTAACTAGAAAACTAGAAATTGATTAGAATCCATCATACATCCTACATGAGAGAGGCATTGTTTTCTTTCAGTCTATGGGATATAAAAAAATGTAGCAAGTCTCAATGCATGTGTACAATGGGATAAGGATATTAAGTTTACAAATAGTTAAATGAGCTTTGCACTAACTTACTTATTGGTGAATGTAAGACAACATTTGAAACATAGAAAAATATTGTCACTTGATCTAGGTTTTAAAGAGGGGTTGTGTCATACAATAGTTATATGAAGGGAAAAAAATACCAGGAGACTATGGAACACCTGAAGAGAGTTTTAAACATTGGTGAAAGCTTTATAAATCTTAAATAAAGACATCCTACACCCCACCATAGTGGGAAGATTATAATGATAAATATTTGAAGCCTGGAAGGCTTTTTGTGGGACATCATGGGTCTATTGACATAAGTTTCTTGGAGAAATTTTAGAGAGCATTTTGGAGTTATCCTTTATTGGTAAAATTTGATGCCATAATCTTTTTCTTACAACCAACGAGGAGTTCATTAGAAAGATCTTGGAAACCATGTAGGTGGCCTGGGAAAAAGTCTTCTCTATGAATTTTCCATCATATGTGCAATATTTTCAACCTTGATTATATCCATAATTGAAAATGGGCATCATCCCTATAATTTCTAGCTCCCATTGTAGATGTCCAAAGAACTTATTTGGTGAATTGATCTCCCTTTATGGAAAGAAATCAAACGAGAATTTCAAAATCATAAATACAACTTGATGAAATTCAAAGTGCAAAGAAAAGGAGGGAGAAAATTGAAGTTGTTTATTATATTGTCTTTGAAGGTGCGTAGTAAAACTCTATAGTAAAACAAAACATACAGCTAACCTATATGTAAATTGCTCAATAAAATGTATTGAAAAGCATATGCTCATCAAATTTTGATAAAATATTTTTATTATAAAATTAATTTTACTAATATTTTTAAAATGGTTTCTTTGAATGAACTGAAACATACACTCATGGAATAGGAATTTACAATAATATATAATGTTTTATAAATTCAGAAAAGTAGTTACTAGATTTGGTTAGGAATTACTTACAATCTGGAAAGCTACAAAAATAATTTAATTTTGAAATGTAAAGGGACTTATATAGAGGGAGAATTTTGAAGAAGGAATATTTTGAAAGACTGGTGTCTTGATGTTTGGTACTTTGAGATTTTATAATTTTAAAAATTATAATAAATATAACATATAGTTCATGTATTCTAATTACATTTTAAAATTTTAAATTATTGATTTTTCATGTGTCAAGTTTTTAATCCCCTTTTTCTTTGGGGAAAATATTTATCTTATGTTTAAATTCTTATAAATCATGTAATTAATATAATGAATAATGATCACATCTTGATATCTTGGTCTAGCTATGTATGTTGAGATTCTCAAGCTTTCTTTTTTTATCATTACATATAAAAATATAAATTATGGTGAAAAACCCTTCCAATTCATCACAAGAGTATAAAATCCTAGTTGATATTTTTGTGTTTACAACTAAGGTTTTTGTTAGTAGTTTCTAGTCTAAATTTTCCTTTATACCTTTTTTATTTCTCATGAAAATATAGATGAATATCATTGTCTCATATAAATATCTCTAACTACTAGAGTAATTATCACTACTATATAAGTGAACATGGTGATTCTTTAAAACATAATCATATAATGACAAATATTTTTATTGACAACAATCAAAACCATAACTCTCTACTTTACCATAACTCTTTGATAGCTCCATAAATAACATAGGCAAGCATGGGACCCCAACTTTTGGGAACATGCAAATTAAAAATGTGAATTTTTTTTATAGAAAAAAGAAGCAAGAGGGTGTTGGCCCAAGGTACAAAGGGACTAGAGGCACATTAATAGCACATTAATGGCACTAGTCATAAGCGTTTCAATAGCAGTTTAATAGTAGAAAAAACCATGTCTAATCTACCTCTATAAAAAACATAAACCACAGTACTTATAAAAAAAATTAATGTTAGGAATGAATGCTGGATGTTGGCAGTCATTCTGTAGCAGTTGTTGTTGCATTCATGACTATGATTGTCATTGATGTCAACACAATGATCTTCTGGAGACTAGCAGAGAAGCAAACAATGTTTTGATTAGCGCACATGGGATATTGTAGATGGAGCTATGTGATGTTAAGGTTATATTATTTTATGTGTTATTTGTCTATGGTTAAGAGTGCAGACAGTAATTCATTGATTCATGAAAGTTATGAGCATTTTGGTAAAAGAAATATTTAGGCAATGTTCCTGAGTAGCGGTTTGTGGAAATTGGATGATATCTCCTAATCGGGATGGAATCTGGTTTTGCACAGTTAAATAGAATTTTGAGACACATTGATGGTGATGTGGTTCACAGCAAAAACTTTGAGGTCGCATGAGTGAAGAGTTATTGCATTTGGAAGCTAACAGTTTTGTGTAATTTTGATGTATTGTATGGAAACTTTTATTTTGTAATTATGTGCTGACTCATTTGTAATTATTTGAGTGTGGTATAAAGGAAGGAATGTTTTTCCTTATTGTATGTAGTTTAAATATGAAAGAAGTGTGATCATTGTTTTGGTTGCATGAGAATGTAAGCATGAAGTGAAGAAAAGAGCCTAAGAGGTTGTGAAAGTGAAATTGTGCAGGAAGACATGCGAAGTATAGAGATCTGGAATTGAGATCTGGTGTAGCAGTGAGTGCGGTTTGGCACAGTAAGGAGGTAACATATTTCATATTATTTTAATGAATAATATCAAGGTTATTTAGATAGTGTGTTCAGTGATCTTACCTTGAAGCTGTTTGGGCAGTGGGTCCTTCTATCTTCCATAACTCTTAACAGGGTTAGAATTTTTTAACAAGGATTCAAAATCTCCTGATAGGGATTTATATGTACTAAATGTATTTCATAAGACTCCTAATAGAGTCCATCCTCTCATAAGGAATATTCATATTAGTGCATCTTTTGTGGGCATCATTCCCACCGGGGTTTACTCTTTGATCAAGAGGTTCCCTAGTCAACATATCTTGTGTTATTGTGTCATTGTGTATGAATATCTTTGTATGGTTATTAATTGCTTTTATTACATGGTTAAATGTTGTTGAAGATGTTAAAAGCTATAATTATCTAATAACTAATTCACCCCCCCCCCCCTCAGTTATCTTGGTGGACTTTACTTTCTAACAATTGGTATCAGAGTGGCAGGTTCTTGAAAGGAAAGTTTAATAGCTTAAGGAGATCCATGGCTAATTTCAGGAAAGAAAGCCCTAAGTTTGATGGAGTAAATTTTGATAGCTGGAAGGAAAAGATGAAGACACATCTATTGTTTTTAGGACCAGACTATTGGTTGATTACAAAGAATGAAAGAACTATAATTGAAGAAGATAGTCTTGAAACAAGTTCTAAAGATGAGGTAGATCTATTCATGTGTAACATACTTGCAAGAGAAGCACTCTTGACAGCACTTTTGGAAAATGAATACAGTCAGGTAAAATGTTTTAAGAAATCTAATGAAATTTGGAAAGCTTTACACTCTACTTTTGAAGGTGATGAACATGCAAAAGAGCTAGATTAAATAATTGGATATGTGCATTTGAAGATATTAGAATGATGGAAGATGAATCTGTTAGAAGCTATATTGGTAGAATGTCAGAAATTGTTGCAAGGATAAAATCTCATGGAGGATCAAAGACAGAGAATGAAGTGATATGAAAAATTTTGAGGACATTGACTCCTGTATTTAAGCTGACAACACAAATGATCCTAGACATCATCCTATTGAACAAGTTATTGTGAGTTTGGACAGAGGAGTTATGACTAGAAATAAGGTACATTTATGTTTGATTTCTCAAATTGAACCTAAATCTACTAATGAAGCTTGTGAAGATGAACATTGGATTAATGCTATGAAAGAAGAACTAGATCAAATTGAAAAGAACAAGACATGGGAATTGCTTCCTAGACCTAAAGACAAGAATGTGATAGGAACTAAATGGGTATTCAGAAACAAGATGAATGAACAAGGAGAAGTAGTAAGAAACAAAGAAAGATTAGTATGTAAGGGATACTCGCAGCAAGAAGGAATTGACTATGAAGAAACCTTTGCACCGGTAGCAAGACTTGAAGTAGTAAGAATGTTTTTGGCTTATGCAGCTTTTAATAAATTCAAAGTGTATCAGATGGATGTAAAGTCTGCATTTATGAATGGTGAATTGGAAGAAGAAGTCTACATTGAGCAGCCTGAAGGTTTTCCTTTGACTCAAGAAGGAGATATGGTATGTAAACTAAAGAAAGCATTATATGGACTAAAGCAAGCACCTAGAACTTGGTATGCTAGATTGGATAAATATTTGTTGAAATTGGAATTTACTAAAGGAACAGCAAATAGTAATCTGTACACAAAAGAAATTGAAAATGGATTATTAGTTATAGTTATTTTTGTTGATGACATTATCTTTGGAGGAGAAGATGAAGCTAGTGACAAATTTTCTGATGAAATGAAGACAAAATTTGAAATGAACATGATTGGTGAGATGAAATAATTTTTGGGATTACAGATAACACAGAACAATGATGGTATCTTTGTTAGCTAGACAAAGTACTTGAATGATTTGCTGAAAAGATTTGGAATGGAGAACTGTAAACCAATTGGAACACCTATGGTTATAGGACACAAACTATCAAGAAAAGATGAAACACCAGTAGTTGAGCAAAAGAAATGTAGATCCATGATTGGAGGATTGTAGTAATTAACACACACTAGACTGGATATACAACATTCAATTGGCATGGTAGAAAGATTTCAAGCCGAACCTAGGGAGTCACATTATGCAGCAGTAAAGAAGATATTGAGATATTTAAGAGGCACAATGGACTATGGATTGTGGTATGAAAAATCTGATGATTTCACCCTATGTGCATATACAGATGCTGATTGGGGAGGTAGTGTTGATGATAAGAAAAGCACCAGTGGTGGAGCCTTTTTTCTTGGAGGAAGATTGGTTTCATGGTTGAGAAAGAAGCATAATTGTATTTCATAGAGTACAGTAGAAGTAGAATATGTAGCAGCAGCAAACAATTGTAACCAGATAATTTGGATGAAGAGATGCTGAAGGATATTGGAATTAAATTTGTTGAACCTGTTGTCATACATTGTGACAACACCAGCACAGTCAATATGTCTAAGAATCTTGTATTGCATTCTAAAACTAAGCATATAGAGATCAAGTATCATGTTGTAAGAGAGAAAGTTGCTGAGAAAGAATTCAGACTGGAGTACATAAGCACAAAGGAACAAATAGTAGACATATTTACAAAGCCTTTGCCTAAGGATACATTTGAGTATCTGAGAGGTATGCTTGGGGTTATGCCCCAGCCTACTTTTGAGTAATGATGAAGTTGATTGCATCTATCCAGTTGTATATGAGCCCTATCTTTTTCTAGATTGGATGTTGGTACTTCCTCTATGGGGGAGTATGTGTATCTGAGCTGAGTCATGAGGACTCTTGTGAATGTATTTTTTGAAACAGTGTCTTTGGACATTGAGTTGTTGTTGACATAGTGATGAAATTTATGTCATTGATGTCAATGGGGGAGAAGTATACATGAAAAACAAGATAGAACATCTATTGGAGAGAACTTAATAGGATAACAAAGCAAGATTTGATTAATGAAGAAGATTTGAACAACTTTCAGAGTATCAGTGCAGTAATATTGGATTTTTGGAACATTGGATGTTTTTCACCTATGTTGCCATCAATGCCAATGGGGGAGATTGTTTGGAATGAATGCTGGATGTTGGTAGTCATTCTGTAGCATTTGTTGTTGCATTCATGACTATGATTGTCATTGATGTCAACACAGTGATCTTCTGGAGACTAGCAGAGAAGCAGACAGTGTTTTGATTAGCGCACGTGGGATATTGCAGATGGAGCTATGCAATGTTGAGGTTATATTATTTGATATTTTATTTGTCTATGGTTAAGAGCATAGATAGTAATTCATTATTTCATGAAAGTTATGAGCATTTTGGTAAAAGCAATATTCAGGCAGTGTTCCTGAGTAGCGGTTTGTGGAAATCGGATGATATCTCCTATTCGAGATGGAATCTAGTTTTGTGCAGTTAAAGGGAAGTTTGAGACACATTGATGGTGATGTGGTTCATAGCACAAACTTTGAGGTCACATGAGTGAAGAGTTATTGCATTTGGAAGCTAACAGTTTTGTGTAATTTTGATGTAGCATACAGAAACTTTTATTTTGTAATTATGTGCCAACTCATTTGTAATTATTTGAGTGTGGTATAAAGGAAGGAATTTTTTCCTTATTGTATGTAGTTGAAATATGAAAGAAGTGTGAGAATTTTTTTGGTTGCATGCGAATGTAAGCATGAAGTGAAGAAAAGAGCCTAAGAGGATGTGAAAGCAAAATTGTGAAGGAAGACATGCGAAGTACAAAGATCTGGAATTGAGATTTGGTGTAGCAGTGAGTGCGATTTGGCATAGTAAGGAGGTAACATATTTCATATTATTCTAATGAATAATATCAAGGTTATTTGGACAATGTGTTCAATGATCTTACCCTGAAGCTGTTTGGGCAGTGGGTCCTTCTATCTTCCATAACTCTTAACAGGGTTAGAATCTTTTAACAGGGATTCAAAATCTCCTAACAGGGATTTATATGTACTAAATGTATTTCATAAGACTCCTAAAAAATTCCATCCTCTCACAAGGAATATTCATATTAGTGCATCTTTTGTGGGCATCATTCCCACTGGGGTTTACTCTTTGATCAAGAGGTTCCCTAGTCAACATATCTTGTGTTATTGTGTCATTGTGTATGAATATCTTTGTATGGTTAGTAATTACATTGCTTACATGGTTAAATATTGTTGAAGATATTAAAAGCTATAATTATCTGATAACTGATTCACCCCCCCCCCCCCCCTCTCAGTTATCTTGGTGGACTTTACTTTCTAACAATTAAACCAGAATATCTAATGTGAATAGTAGAAATTAAAATAACTATTATAAGCCTCATAGGGCTATACCAAGGACCAGGCAAAATAACCTTAAAACTAGAATCAAAGCAGGAGAACTGAGGGCCAAGCCTAGACAAAAATAAACACCTCATGAGCACCAGCAACTAGTTATTTCCAACCAGATGTTTGGACATCAGGGTCTTGGCCCACTCCTCCTGCAAGAACAAGAAGAGATCCTTATTGTCCTCATCCACCTCCAAACTGTCACCCACCAATTTTTCCTGCATAGTGTAGAGGGTCATAGCCAAAGCATGCATGACCTTCAGCGTAAATTTGTTAGTCATCATACAATGATGCTTCAGTTACTGCATGTCCTTCTTGATGTCAACAATCTCTTTGTTTGAGTCAGAAAAACTCAACTTGAGGGTGCCTTTAAGTCTATCTTTGCCAGCCAGAAACTTGGGTTTGTGCTCAGTGTTGGGGGGCTTGTTCTGGTGATCATGGGGTAAAGTTAGAGATGGGTTAGGGTTACGGGGGGTATCCATGGTTTGTTGAGGTTTGGGAGGGGGATTGTTACCAGTCCTATTAGGACTCATGTGATCATCAGAAGAACCCTTCATGGACTCAGTGGAGTGAGAGTCATTTTCAGACAGGGACTGCTCTCTAGAGACCGCTTCCAAGATTTTGGTTTTACACAGCTCCTTCACAATTTTGTTAGACCTTCAGTGACTCAAGCCACCTAATTCAACCTCCAGCTTGACCTGGCTCTCCAACATTCTCTATTTTTTGGGCTTTCGTTCAGTCTTAGGAGTACTGTCAGACTCCTTCTGATCTTTAGTCTCTAAAGATTTAGAGACATGAGACTCCTCCTGCTCCTCCCTCATATTGAAAGGATTTTTTACACATTTTTTTGCAATTTGTACCCTCTTTAGGAACAAGATCAGACTCCTGGATAACTTGGATGGAATGGGAGGTGGATTGAGTGGGGTTTTCAGTTTTGGATGGGGAATCCTCCTGGGCTACCTCTTGGATAATTGGGGGGGTTGGGGCGGTTGGTAGATAGCTTTGTGGAAGTGGTATATATAGAGAAGGAGGCCCTGATGGAGAATAGGGATTGATTTATCATGGTTCTCCTTAATATCCAAAATATTACTTTCTATGGAATGCAGGAGGTAGAAGGGAATGGAAATTAAGTCCTTATTTCTAATGTGATTCAAAAAAGGTAAGTGGTAATAGTAGAACACCATAAACTTACCTTCTAGCATGAAATACTTCATCACAATGAGACAAAGCTTGGGCCAGAACTCTAGTAGCTCTTCCCGGTTGAAACCCCCTTGCTTCTTGACAGGATTCTCTCCCTCCCTGAAAAATTGGTTGAGACTGGTAGGGTCGGGCATTCGAATGGTTTTTTTATACTTTCTCCCTTCCATAGAGAGACCCGTCACCTTTGCAATAACCTCCTCATTGATCTGGAAATGGATGCCACCAACCAAGACATTCCTATAATTCCAGGATGAGATGAATTGTTTAGATATCCGCTCATCGAGCCCACCTTTCATGCACTCCATAAAACCCTAGATACCGCTCTCTCTATAATAGTGGGTCACCAAAGGGTCAGAGGTGAAGGTCTCATCGATCTTGTCTGGTTCAATGCGAAGGGTGTTGCCTCCCATGACTATACTCTACTTCTTCTGCACCAGAATATCCTGAAAACCAAAGGGCCAAGCTTCTTGACAGATAGAATAAAACCAATTGTTTTGGTTTGGCCATTTTGAGCAATGATTATACACAAAAGGCTGGCCTTGGGTGAATTTTTTGGAGACAGGCTCCATACGGCAATATCTAACGGATCTATAGGTGCCATTATTATCAATAATGCCAGGGCTGCACTTAATGTCCTTGTTAGCCAAGTAAGCCCACCAATTCGAACAACTATTTCTCCACATGCTTGAAAGGAAATTATGATTCTTTATGGGGTTTTGGGTATTCCTTTTCATAATCACAAAAATCACCAGATTACGCCAGCGTGTGATCAATGTAGGATGCATAATAAATATGATAGCTTGGCTCATTTTAAATATCAAATATTCATTTCCCCCACAATGAGTTGCTGAGTCACCTTAGGTAGTTCGCTAACCACCCTCTAATTATTAAGTTTGGTTTTCTTTAGGCCAATAAATGCCATCGAGTCAGCAATTGAATTCCCCTCCTTGTACATGTGGCCAATAGTCATGCATTGGAAATTGTTGAGAAGGTCACATATCTCTAGCATAATGGAGCTAACCATCTATCCTGCATTAGATCCTCTTTTGATAGCCTCCACCACCACTTTGGAATCCCCCTCAATTTCCTGCAATCTAATGTTCATTTGGGTTGCAAATTTAATCCCACATAGAAGAGCTATTCCCTCTGCTTGGTTAATAGTGCAATTATTGAGTGGCCCAACATACGCCAAAAGGCAAGTGCCTTTATGGTCTCTTAGCACACCTCCCCCACCCTAAGCAAGGTTATTAGCTACCCCATCAAATTTTAATTTGGTCCATCCTCTAAGTGGGGCAACCCATCTAATAGCTTTTCTAGCCATCAGCTTAGCATCATCGAACCTAGAGAACCCAACTAACAAGTTACAACTGTCAGTTATTTTGACTTCCTAGGTAGAGGGGGGTATAGAGGGAAACTTCCACTTAGCCACACTATCATTCTCACAAAGGAGCTTGGTTCCAATATAGAGATAAATCTCAGACTGGTTACTAGCCTCCTTGAATATCCTATTGTTCCTTTCCTTCCAAATAGTCCAGCAGATGTGTGGGAGCAGCATTCACCAAAGGAGTTGGAGAAGGGGGTGATTGGAGGGAGATCTCTAGTTAGTGAATTGATGCACATCACTACCCAGAGCCCATGAGATACCCAACTTGCTGATGACCTCTTTCCATATGCTAGTGGCATAATCACAGTGTATAAATAGGTGGTTCACCGTTTCCTCCTCCTTTTTACATAGGACACATATGTTCGCCATGGAGAAGCCCCTCTTTATAAGATTATCCTAGGTTAGGACTTTACCATGCATAAGGGTCCACCAGAAGAAATTTATTTTCAGTGTGAGCTGAGGGATCCACACCTTCTTCTAGTCCCTTGGGTTATTCTCTTCCTTCAGAAGCAGGTCAAAATAAAAATGTCAATGTTTAGCCATATGCAAGTCAAGTTTATTCCACTCCTAAAATGGATGTCAAAATGCAATACTTCATCACATCTCGTAACTATCACCAAATATGTTTCCACCTCTACGAGTGTAATTAAAACATATTACAAAATATTAAATACTAAGTATTTTAGCCTCTTATATCCCCTAAGTATGGACATCCCATTCCAAGAAAGAGATGGGAAATATGACATATTTGCAACTTGAGATGTGAAATATGATTCACCTTTAACATGAGATGGGAAGATGATGGATGCTTCATGTTATCAATAGCTAAGCATTGAGGTGTAGAATATTTAAAGTGTGTTTGATTATGATGGAAAAAATAAAAATGAATGCATGCAAAATTATTTTCTATAAGCCACCATACAAAGTAGAAAAATATGATCAAACAATAATAATACAAATCTCCGTATTTCATGTATGGAAAAAAAAAATTCTACATGTCAAAATTTTTTCCTATTACTCATTTCATATTTTGTTAATAATTAAAAATAAGATCAATTAAAATATCAAATCTTCAGGAAAAATTGAGTCATGCTTGGCCTTGCATTCTCATCCTCTTGAATGCTTAGAAAAATTATCATATCTTCTCTTCTCATCTATACCTTCATATGTTGAGATTTTCCAGTCTTCTTTTTTTATCATTTCATAGAAAAATATAAATTATGGTGAAAACCACTTGCAATTCATCACAAAAGTGTGAAATCCTAGTTGATATTTATGTGTTTACAACTAGGGTTTTTGTTAGTAGTTTCTAGTCTAAATTTTCCTTTTGACTTTTGTATTGCTAATGAAAATATGGAGGAAGATTATTGTCCCATATAAATATCTCGAAATATTGGAATAATTAGGTGAACATGGTCATTCTTTAAAACATAATCATATAATGACAAATATGTTTATTGGCAACTATCAAAACCATAAATCTCTAATATACCATAGCTCTCTGATAGCTCCATAAATAACACACGCTAGCATTGGAGCCCAGATTTTGGGAACATGCAAATTAAAAATGTCTATGTATAGCCATATGCAAGTCAAGTTGATTCCACTCCTAAAATGGATGTCAAAATGGAATACTTCATCATGCCTTGTACCTATATTACCAAATATGTTCTTCTTGTCACTAGGGATTGCACCCAATTATGGCTAAGTGTAGAACCTAGCAATCCCGTGAAACATGAGACTATTCTCAGGTTGTGGGTAACCTATTCAAGAATAGACCTCCGGATTAAGGGTCGGCTTCCCTTTGAATCACCTGAAACTTGACTGAACTTTCAAGGAAAAGGGATAGAGAGTGCATGAAACTGAAACTAAAACTAAGGTGATTCACCGAACTTTGATAGATCCACAAACTGAAAACAAACTCACAATATGATTTAGAACATAACCTGAGCATCACAACTCCTTCCTAATTTGATTTTTCCCTTAGAAATAACCAGGTGCTAGTTGCAGATGAGAAGGGAAAGTGATTTCCACAAACCCAAATACATTGAAATGCACACAGATTGAGACTTTAAGAAATAACAGTGCTTGTGAACATTAAAATGAATAAAACATCAAGTAAAGGACTAATTTTTATCACAATACATGACATCAAATCCACCAAAATGACTCGTAAAGCTGTAGGAAAAGAAGGATAATTGCTATAAACTGAATTGAAGGGAGCCAAAGAATAGCTTGCTTCTCCAGAGCTACAAACATTCACCTCCAAGAAAGAGGGAAAGAATAACTAACCTCAATCATAGAAGTGAGAGCTATAAAAAGAAAATCCAATGAATCTGCATCATGACACACAACCTCCTAAAGATAGAAAATAACTGCATATAGGGTTATAAAAGCTTCATAAATCTGGATGCCAGATTCTCGATATTCTAGGGGGGTGAGGAAAGTGGGACCCCTAAAAATAGCTAGTCAAAGAAGACTACACTAACCACTAAGCCATGCATCATAAATGATATTTGACAATGGTTTATAAAAACACCTCTTGTCGATATCTTACAATAAAGAATGAGCCATGACTTAACATTAAAAGCCTATCCCATTATGACAAAAATGGATCTAATATAGTTTTAAATGATCTCAACCCAAGGAAAATGGGGAAATGCATTTAAAAACAAGTGCATTTCAAAAGACCCACCTATGCCTAAATAAAAAAATATGGACTAAGATATATTTTGAAAAACACTCAACCCAAAAAATGGGGAGGACATCCAAAATAATACAATTTGAACTAAATCCATATCATATAAATGACACCTAGCATAAGAATTAAAATAAACCAACAACCTCAACCCAAAAATGGGGAGAAAATGCTAATTAACCAATTGAAACAGAAAACCCTCACTCACAGAAGAAACCCCTGATATTCGGACTTTCTCACTTGACAAAAGGCAAGATTCCCAACCTGCTAGCAGTCGACTGAACTCCTAGCTTTGGAAATAGCTATCTTGGATTCCTTTTCATGGCATTGATATCCTGAGGTAGGCTCTTGATTTCTTCATCATTGTGCATTGATTCTGGCATCATACTCTCCATTTTCAAGGGCAAAATTATGACTCTATGTATTTGTAATACTTTTTGAAGCATTGTATCTTATTCTCTATTTCATGGTATATGAGGCACCATGCCATTTGATGCTTACTATCATGTTTGAGGCCTGTGAATTAATTTTACATGTTGTTCCTATGAAATGCACGTGTTGACTGAGCCCGTGAGCTCTGTATCCTTTGATCTCTACTATTTTTTGTTTCATTTGAGGGTTCAAGCCCACAAGATCAATGAGCTAGGGCATTAACACATTCTTATTGCTTGCATTTGTACCATTTCATTTCTCTCTGTATTCTAAGGTTTTTGTTCATGCCCATGGATACACATATGAGGCACATCTCCATTAATGTTATTGTAATATCATGAGATTGATGCTTGTGTTCTTTAGCATCATGTTTCTTTTATGTTTGAAGCACGACCCCCTAATAGTTATGAAGCTCATGATCGAGCTAGGGCATCATTGGATGCTTACTTGCTGGCACATTGTTGCTGCTATTAATAGTGCTCGATGTTGGTTTTGATGTCAATGACACCAGTTCATTTGTTGATCATACACTTACTACTTCCTTTCTATCCCTGGTACTTTGATGGCAATGTTCCTGACCCAAAAACTAGGGTATCAAATGTTGAACATTGCACTCATTTCTTTCATGTACACCACTATTAATAACCCTCTACTCTCTTTTGGATAGCTCGTGCACCATTGCATAACTAATTAGCATCTTTATTTGAAGAGGCTCAATGGCCCCAAAGCTAGGGCATCATGTTTTTGATCTCACCACTGCTAACTTTCTAGGGTTGAAGAGCCTAGGGCATCATCTCCCTGTCACTGCAACATTGCAAACTAGTGGCATTCATGCTTTGCGAAGAGGATTTGAGCTCTCTATTCTTTGTGTCTACAGTTATTGTTGTGACATATTTCTTACTATTATTTATGGTTCAGACCTAGTAATCTAGGGCATAGGTATTGTTCACTGCATTCATGAGGGCATACACATGAGCTAGGGCACACTTCTTATATGTCATTGTTCACTGTTGTTGTACTCATGATATCAATGATGCCACATTATTTTCCTTTGTCAATATCTAGATTTGAACTTTGGCCTGCGAGCTCAATGAGCTATTTATCTCTTTTTTTTATGCATGGTACTCCCTATCAATTGGTGCCACTATTTGTTGTTATACTTGAGTTTACTCTTTCCTTATATAAGCTCAGGTTTGATCAACCTGTGAGCTATGGAGCCATGCTTGGTTGTATGTTTGAAAGAAAAATATTCTATGCCATATAATGTTGATCTCTACCTTATATTTTCATGCCTTCCTCTGATAAGCATGGCTACAAGTTTGCAAATCATTCATGATTGGCATGTGGATCCTGGCATTATTTCATTGTTCATTGCTTGGGGAGCCTGATGAGATTTTGATTTGTATTGCTTTGACTTACTGCAACTATATCAGTCCCCTTTAATGTGTGATCACTGCATCATGACATTGATGTATGTTCATTAAAAATGGTTGGCCATAGATATCCAGCAAACCCATATATCATTTTATAGTGCCATTGGGTCACTGCACTATTGCCAATTATCATGCCTTGTTCACTTTTGGGAGCACCATGTCATTGCGCTACATCTGTTCCTATTTGTTGTCATGATGAAATCCTGTGAACTAGAAGCACTATCCTTTTTTATCATCTCACTGTTTGTATATATGCACCATGGATTGACTTGATGCTTGCTAACATATCCAATATAGTGTCATTTAATTTTGAATGCTCAGTGTTATGTTGATATTGGTTTTGGTCCCTGACTAAAATTTGAGGGCACATGCATGTGTACTTATTCTATACTGGCAGCCTATGTTATAATGTATCCCCTCCTTAGAATGCAGATTGTGTATATCCCTCAAAACAACTAGTGCTCTATTTGCCAATGCTTCACTTGATATGGATCTATGGTTCTTGAGTGTCTCACTAACACTGTACTATCCACTGAATGTTACACTGTTGATCATGGGTGTTCTTGTTCTATGATGCAGCCACTGCCAAGGAAATGAGGCTTTCCTGGCATCAACTGCATCATAGGTCAAGTTCATTCATCTGCACATGGAAAAAACACATTAGTGAAAACATTGGTATTTCTTTTATTTGCAGAGCCTCCTTCATGCACCTACCCTGAGCACAACCTGTGTCAAATGTGTATAGATGAGTTCATGTATGCATGCTTGTAGATAGGTACTGTGATACCAGGCATTGTTTAGATCCATGGATCTAATCCCCTTCTTGATTTCTCTTCTTGCAGGTTCAGGATCACAGGAGCACACCGGGAACACCATGGAGATAGACTCAATACGAGGCAATGTTTGGTACCCCCATACTTCAAGTTTTACTATGTATATTTGCACCCATTTATGCAATTCTAGCAATGGCTATGCTCACGGCATGTGTGAGCTTGGATAGATGTTTCTTTTCAGTTTTTTCCCTCTTGTACAACATGCTTAACATTGATATATGCACATGTAATCTTAGATGCAAATATTTATCTCCTTTCCCTTAATGAAATGAACACAAATGTTAAGCAAGATCACCTAATAACACAAACTAGGGTACATTAGCTCATCTAGTAACTAGGCCTCCAAAAGAGTGAAAATAATGATAATATTGTGGCATCCTCTAATGAGTTCTTGCCTGCTAAGCATCCTGAATAGCTGCCTTATAGATCCATTGGGCATAGAGTCTTGTAACCTCAAATCTGAACATGGTTCCCAAACAAAAAAACCTCCTTCTTGCTGACAAAACTGCTAACTGCTAGTGACTTCACTGGCTTATTGCTATTCAAACCAAATTGAAAGCAACTAAAAACAACACTAAAAGAAAGACTGAAAGAAACTTGTGCCTAGGCACTTAGGAAACACAGAAACTAAAAACTCCTAGCCTACCCTACTCTAACCAGTCTCAGGAAACTGGTTAAACAAATCCATTAATTGGATTGTTGAAATAGCTCCCCATTCTCCTCAAAATATTATACTTTTCATATTTGATGCCAACAAAGAGAACATGGAACACAAAAATGTACTGAACTGCCTGGCATATCAAATTTTGAATCTGGTAGACTAGACTACTAACCTCTATTGGATCACAGGTGTTGTCCTCCCAAGGAATCTGATAAGGCTGAATAAGCTCCTAGTCATCAAGGAGTGGACTCTTGACATCACCCTCCATTAAATCATTAAGTATGGATGCCTTTCTTGACTCCACCTAGGCAAGATATCTGATAGGACACCCTCTAGAGAGCATAAAACCAGGCCTCTCCTGTTGCTCAGTATGCATCTTACAAATATCTTCATCATGCTAATCAAAACTTTGCCCCTCCATGATAGTCTACCATAATGTTTATTCCTCTGCAATTAGAGGATTATCTTCTTCATTAGCTGGAACCTCCAATAGCTCATCAAAACTATCCAACCATCTTAGGTCTTTAAGCATAACTGGCCCCTCCTCATGGTCCAGGAAATAAGATTCCTTAGCCTCATCCACCACTTTATTGCAAATAGGTACTGTCACTGATTCTATATCTAGAACAAAATTTCCTTCCTAAAAAAGAGGCTCCTCTTCAAGAACATACATGCCATTATCCTTTTCAGGAACATCAACAAGAGTGGAACAAAAAATATCAATTCTCAAATCAAAATCATGTTGTTGTTCTAAGTTAGCAGCACTTAAAGCAACTTGCTTATCATAATCAAAGAGCTCAACTAGTAAGTCCTGCACTACTTCATCTTGCTCAATATAGGAAGGCATTTCCTCAAATAAATCAGCTAGGATTTCAACCTCTTCACTTGCTTTTTGATCCTTATCTGGCTGCTCTAATCCATCATCATATGATAAATTTACTTGTTCCTCATGATCATTATGAAAAATTGCACTTAAAGGGCAAGAATCATTCTTTTCTTGGTGGGCTAAAATCTCATGAGGTGTAGGGGGCTCTTTAGGAAGTGTCTTATAGGGCTTTATCTATTGCAGGATGGGCTCACTGTCACTTAGGAAGTCAAACCTTTTAGGTGTCTCTTTTATAGGGATAAAATGAGGTGGCTAGAGATCTAAGATAGGATCATGAATAGGCTCTAAAATTGCATGGAGATTAAGCTCCTGTTGACTAGGATTATGAACTGAAGGAGAAATCCTGAAGCTTAGAATTTCAATAGGAGTGCTAGTGGACTTACTAGGCAAGAAACTTGGGATTTGAACCTTGTGAGTCTCCTGTCTAATCTGCAAAGCTTCTAGGTCCTCTTTAGTAGCATGGGGTATCTCCTTCTGGATCTCCTCTTTAAAAAGAGCTGGCATCTCGTAACCTAGATACATAGTCCATGAGGGTCTCCAAGACTGTATTAAGTCTTTATTGTCCTCTGGTGGATCTGGTGAGCCTTCTTGCATTGGGGCAGCAGTGATTTCTTGATCTTCCTACCTTGGTGCTTGTGCCAATAGATTCTTAATCAATTGATCCTTTTCTACAATCTGCTTGGCAAGTGTCTCCTTCTCATGATCATAAAATTCATCCTTTTCTGCTAACTCTTTTTGGAAGTCCTCCTCCTTCTTTGTAGCTGTCTGGTAGACGTTCCTTATGAATTCTTCATGATTCTCAAGACTCTTCTTATAAACCTTCTCTTGAGTCAAGATCAGGTTGTTCTTCTCCTCAAGGATCTATTCATGAATTGCTATCTGGTTATGTAGCTGCCTTGAGAGCTCCTCCTTTTGAGCCACCATCTCTACATAGTCCTTCATGAAAGATCTCATCTCCTCCTGAAAAACTCTCAACCAGTCATTGGAGCTCAAATCTGAAGTGGAATTGGGTTGATTCTAGGGATTATAATGGTGTCCTTCATGGGGTGGTTCATAGGAATGCTGCCAGGATGCTTGATGCTAGGTGGGAGGGTATGGTGGTGCATGCTAGAAATTTGCTCCTGGTGGGCCATTTTGATTATATGATGCTGCTTGGCCAACTTGATATGGAATGGATGCCTGCACATGGGTGGCCTTCTCGTGATATGGGGGGTGATAGGGAGAATACACATTAGGTATTGACATGCTTACTCATCAAATGAGCTGGTAAAAAGAAACTTCTGAAACTTATCAGCACTTGAACTGCTTAAACCAGTAGATTTCTCCCCAGCAGAGTCACCATGGTGCTAGAAAAAAACCACCACTTAAAGGCTGATTGCACTGAGGATCACACCAAAATCCCAGTGAATGATGGGAAATAAAGTTGTCCCACCAGGCATGCCAAAAACTATTGTCACTAGGGATTGCACCCGAGTATGGCTAAGTGTAGAACCTAGCAATCCCGTGAAACATGGGACTATTCTCAGGTTGTGGGTAAACTATTCAAGAATAGACCTCCGGATTAAGGGTCAGCTTCCCTTTGAATCACCTGAAACTTGACTGAACTTTGAAGGAAAAGGGATAGAGAGTGCATGAAACTGAAACTAAAACTAAAGCAATTCACCGAACTTTGATAGATCCACAAACTGAAAACAAACTCACAATATGATTCAGAACATAACCTGAGCATCACGACTCCTTCCTAATCTAATTTTTCCCTTAAAAATAACCAAGTGCTGGTTGTAGATGAGAAGGGAAAGTGATTTCCACAAACCCAAATACATTGAAATGCACACAGATTGAGACTTTAAGAAATAACAGTGCTTGTGAACATTAAAATGAACAAAACATCAAGTAAAGGACTAATTTTTATCACAATACATGACATCAAATCCACCAAAATGACTTGCAAAGCTATAGGAAAAGAAGGATAATTGCTATAAACTGAATTGAAGGGAGCCAAAGAACAACTTGCTTCTCCAGAGCTACAAACATTCACCTCCAAGAAAGAGGGAAAGAATAACTAACCTCAATCACAGAAGTGAGAGGTATAAAAAGAAAACCCAAGGAATCTGCATCATGACACAACCTCCTAAAGATAGAAAATAACTGCATATAGGGTTATAAAAGCTTCATAAATCCGAATGCCAAATTCCTGAGATTCTAGGGGGGTGAGGAAAGTGGGACCCCTAAAAATAGCTAGTCAAAGAAGACTACACTAACCACTAAGTCATGCATCATAAATGATATTTGACAATGGTTTATAAAAACACCTCTTGTCGATATCTTACAATAAAGAATGAGCCATGACTTAACATTAAAAACCTATCCCACTATGACAAAAATGGATCTAATATAGTTTTAAATGATCTCAACCCAAGGAAAATGGGGAAATGCATTTAAAAACAATTACATTTCAAAAGACCCACCTATGCCTAAATAACAAAATATGGACTAAGATATATTTTGAAAAAAACTCAACCCAAAAAATGGGGAGGACATCCAAAATAATACAATTTGAACTAAATCCATATCATATAAATGACACCTAGCATAAGAATTAAAATCAACCAACAACCTCAACCCAAAAATGGGGAGAAAATGCTAATTGAGCAATTGAAACAGAAAACCCTCACTCGCAGAAGAAACCTCTGATATTCGGACTTTCTCACTTGACAAAAGGCAAGATTCCCAACCTACTAGCAGTCGACTGAACTCCTGGCTTTGGAAATAGCTATCTTGGATTCATTTTCATGGCATCGATATCTTGAGGTAGGCTCTTGATTTCTTCATCATTGTGCATTTAGTCTAGCATCATACTCTGCATTTTCGAGGGCAAAATTATGACTCTCTGTATTTGTAATACTTTTTGAAGCATTGTATCTTATTCTCTATTTGATGGTATATGAGGCACCATGCCATTTGATTCTTACTATCATGTTTGAGGCTTGTGAATTATTTTTACATGTTGTTGCTATGAAATGCTCATGTTGACTGAGCCTATGATCTCTATATCCTTTGATCTCTACTATTTGTTGTTTCATTTGAGGATTCAAGCCCGCAAGCTCAGTGAGCTAGGGCATTCACACATTCTTATTGCTTGCATTTGTACCATTTCATTTCTCTTTGTATTCTAAGGCTTTTGTTCATGCCTATGGATACACATATGAGGCACATCTCCATTGATGTTATTGTAATATCATGAGATTGATGCTTGTGTGCTTTAGCATCGTGTTTCTTTTATGTTTGAAGCACAACCCCCTAATAGTTATGAAGCTTGTGATCAAGCTAGGGCATCATTGGATGCTTACTTGCTGGCACGTTATTGCTGTTGTTAATGGTGCTCGCTGTTGGTTTTGATGTGAATGACACCAATTCATTTGTTGATCATACACTTACCGCTTCCTTTCTATCCTTGGTACTTTGATGGCATTGTTGCTGGCCCGAAAACTAGGGTATCAAATGTTGAACATTGCACTCATTTCTTTCATGTACATTGTTGTTTTAACCCTCTGCTCTCTTTTGGATGCCCGTGCACCATTGCATAACTGATTGGCATCTTTATTTGAAGAGGCTCGATGGCCCCAAAGCTAGGGAATCGTGTTTTTGATCTCACCACTGCTAACTTTCTAGGGTTGAGGAGCCTAGGGCATCATCTCCTTGTCACCACAACATTGCAAACTAGTGGCGTTCATGCTTTGCGAAGAGGATTTGAGCTCTCTATTCTTTGTGTCTATGGTTGCTATTGTGACATATTTCTTACTGTTATTTATGGTTCGGGCTGAGTAATCTAGGACATAGGTATTGTTCATTGCATTCATGAGGGCACACACATGAGCTAGGGCACGCTTCTTGTATGTCATTGTTTGCTATTGCTGTACTCATGATATCAATGATGCCGCATTATTTTCCTTTGTCAATATTTGGCTTTGAACTTTGGCCCGCGAACTCAATGAGTTGTTTATCTCTTTTATTTATGCATGGTACTCGCTATCAATTGGTGCCACTATTTGTTGTTATACTTGAGTTTACTCTTTTCTTATATAAGCTCGGGTTTGATCAACCTATGAGCTATGGAGCCATGCTTGGTTGTACGTTTGAAAGAAAAATATTTTATGCCATATAATGTTGATCTCTACCTTATATTTTCATGCCTTCCTCTGATAAGCATGGCTACAGGTTTGCAAATCATTCATGATTGGCATGTGGATCCTGGCATTATTTCATTGTTCATTGCTTGGGGAGCCTGATGAGATTTTGATTTGTATTGCTTTCACTTAATGCAACTATATTAGTCCCCTTTGATGTGTGATCACTGCATCATGACATTGATGTATGTTCATTAAAAATGGTGGGCCATAGATATGCAACAAACCCATATCATTTTATAATATGCCACTGGGTCACTGCACTATTGCCGATTATCATTCCTTGTTCACTTTTGGGAGCACCACCTCTTTGCCCTGCATCTGTTCCTATTTATTTTCATGATGAAAGCCTATGAGCTAGAAGCACTATCCTTTTTAATCAGCTCACTGTTTGTATATATGCACCATGGACTGACTTGATGCTTGCTAACATATCCAATATAGTGTCATTTAATTTTGAATGCTCAGTGTTATGTTGATATTGGTTTTGTTCCCTGACTAAAATTTGAGGGCACATGTATGTGTACTTATTCTATACTGGTAGCCTATGCTATAATGTACCCCCTCCTTAGAATGCAGATTGTGTATATCCCTTGAAACTGCCAGTGCTCTATTTGTTAGTGTTTCACTTGATATGGATCTATGGTTCTTGAGTGTCCCACTGACACTGTACTATCCACTGAATGTTACACTATTGATCATGGGTGTTCTTGGCCTGTGATGTAGCCACTGCCAAGGAAATGAGGCTTTCCTAGCATCAACTACATCACAAGTCAAGGAGGTCGTTCATCTGCACATGGAACAAACACATTAGTGAAAACAATGGTATTTCTTTTATTTGCAGAGCCTCCTTCATGCACCTGCCCTAAGCATAGCCCGTGTCAAAGGTGTATAGCTGAGTGCACGTATGCATGCTTGTAGATAGGTACTGTGATACCAGGCATTTTTTAGATCCATGGATCTAATCCCCTTCTTGATTTCTCTTCTTGCATGTTCAGGATCATAGGAGCACACCGGGAACACCATGGAGATAGACTCAATACTAGGCAATGTCTAGTACCCTCGTACTTCAAGTTTTACTATGTATATTTGCACCCATTTATGCAATTCTAGCAATGGCTATGCTCATGGCATGTGTGAGCTCGGATAGATGTTTCTTTTCAATTTTTTCCCTCTTGTACAGCATGCTTAACATTGATATATGCACATGTAATCTTAGATGCAGAGATTTATCTCCTTTCCCTTAATGAAATGAACACAAATGTTAAGCAAGATCACCTAATAACACAAACTAAGGTACATTAGTTCATCTAGTAACTAGGCCTCCAAAAGAGTGAAAATAATGGTAGCAATTCCCACGCCTATAAGTGTAATTAAAATATATTATAGAATAAAAAATACTAAATATTTTAGCCTCTCATATCCCCTAAGCATCCATTCCATTCCAAGAAAGAGATGGGAAATATGACATATTTGTAACTTGAGATGTGAAAAATGATACACCTTCAACATGAGATGAGAAGATGATGTATCCTCACCTTTAAGTTCTCATTGTAGAAGATTTTTCATTCATTGCCTTTGTTTTTCCTTAAGTGGATGCTTCATGTTATCAATAGCTAAGCATTGAGGTGTAGATATTTTAAAGAGTGATTGATTATGTTGGAAAAAATAAACATAAATAGATGCATATTTATTTTCTATAAGACATCATACATAGTAAAAAAATGTGATCAAATAATAATACTAATATAATAAATACAAATCTCCATATTTCATATATGAAAAAAAAAAAACATTTCTACACGTCACATTTTTTTCTCATTTACTATTTTATATTTTCTTAATAATTAAAAATGAGATCAATTAAAATATCAAATCTTCTTTGAAAATAAATAAATAGAAAAACCACACACATTTACAACTATCAACTATCATATAATATAAAGTTATTAGTGACAATTAAGATGTTACAAGTTATAAGTTATAGAAATAGATACCTTCCAAAAATTTAAACTAATTAATATTAGTACTCAACCACTTAAGAATTATAACTACTCCTAAAACTAACAGCTTGTTTCTATAATGGCTAGTTTCTTAAAAACATCAATAACTTAACTAATGAAAATATCTAATAAATAAAATGATCATTAATGATTGTTCGGAGGGACCTCTCATATTGTTCCAGGTCACCTTCTAATTTGCCTTCCAATATCTGGATAACTTGAGCCATGCTTGGCCTTGCATTCTCATCCTCTTGAATGCATAGAAAACTTACCACAGCTGCTCTTCTCACCTCTTCAATATCTTCTTTGTCTGCAATCCTTCCATCCACAATACCGATGATGTTTCCCTTCTGAATTTGAGCTGCTGCCCATGTTGGAAAGTAGCGCTGAGATTCCTGCATGCCCAAATCATTATTTCGTCGGCCTGAGATTATTTCGAGCAGGGTCATGCCGAAGCTGTATACATCCACCTTCACTGTTATTGGCATGCCCATCAGCCATTCAGGAGCCAAATATCCTATCGTCCCTCTTGTTGTTGTGAGCACTTTGCTAAAATTTCTGCCAACAAACTTTGCGAGTCCAAAATCAGCCACTTTTGGAGAGAAATTTGCATCCAGAAGAATATTTTCTGGCTTGATATCACAATGGATGATGCGATCTCTGCATTCTTCGTGGAGATAAATTAACCATCTTGCATGTTGGAAATATTAAATACTGCGAGCTGTTTGTCCCTTGAGCCAAACGCTCACCTACCACCTCTGACGAACAGAACAGTTAGGAACATTAATTCGGGTAGGTGAGATTTTCGGATTTTGAAAAGAGGGGGAAAATGGAATATGATAAAAGGGAATGTCTCTCCCTCATTCATTCATTAAGAAGATTTATTAAGAAGATTAAGTTGAAGAAGAGAAGCTCAGCAGAGAAAGTGCAGATTCAGAGTTGCAGAGCAAAGAAGAAGATCAGCAGATCCAGTCGTCAAAGTGCAGAGAAAGAAGTTTGCTTATTTCGTGCCTGTAGTTGCACGTGTTTCTTCTCTGGTCATTCTGTAAGTTTATCATTGTTTTTGATTCGACCTGTTGATGCAGTGATTGCTCCAGGCATTGTAGTATGCAGCCATTAGAGCTACAAGTTTGAAGTTTAATAGTTTATTTGAAGTTTTAAGTTTTTTAGGGTTTTTTCTGGTTGAGGCTGAATGCTCCCAGATTTTGTAAATGTTTTAATCAAAGTTAAATATCAAGCAAGGAGGCATACTTGAATCTATTGTTCTTACCCTCTATATTGCATTTGAGAAGATCCTTGTTGAATATTTTAAGTGTTGAGTAATCCTGAAGAGTTTCATCTTAAACTGTGTCACTCGGCATCCATTCTTGCCGAGCATTTCCTTTCAAGTACCGAGCATTTCCTTTCAAGTGCCGAGCTCACTCGGTTCCTTCAGTTACCGAGTTCACTCGGTTTCTTCTGGTGCCGAGTGTATTCGGTTTCTTTCCTGTGTCGGGCATTTTTCCTGTGCCGAGCATTTTTCCTGTGCCGAGTTAAATTTTTAAAGGTTTGCAAACTTAAATTTTATTATTATTATTTCCCACATTGCAGTACCCAACCCAATTCCAAATCTGGTTTTCCAATCTAAAACCCTATCTTCTTCTTTGGATTTATGGGACAAGAAAGAGTCGAGAGACCCGTTTTGCATGTACTCATAAACAAGCATTCTTTTAGACCCATCCACGCAGAATCCCCGGAGCCTCACAAAATTGACATGATGGATGTTACCAATGGTGCTTATTTCCGCATGGAATTGCTTTTCTGCTTATCCACAAGCGTCTAATTTTTTCACCGCCACAAGGGTATTGTCTGGAAGAGTTCCCTTGAAGACAGAGCCAAATGCTCCCTATCCCAACTTATGGGCGAACTTGTCAGTCGCAATTTTGAGCTCTCTGTAGTTGAATGTTCTGAGCGATGTTGATGCGTCATCCATCACGAATTTCTCAAGAAGTCTTCTGCGCCTGCGCTGAAGAAGCCATGCACTGATAAACAGAGCACCCAAAACGGCAATGCCCGAAGGTATTGAAATGAAGAGTGCAACTGCTCTTCTGCTGCTGCTTCTTCCCGCGTGGGCTAAAAACTGTGACACATCGGAAGCAGCCAATCGAATGAAGAAGGGCTGGCCTTCAGAAGAATTCAACTTAGCTTGCATGCCTAACAGATCCCCAAACCACAGCTTACAAACAGCTTCTGCTTCGGACAATGACTTATCAGTGACTTGGAGAAAACCCTCTGTATTGTCACTGCCATTGCTGTTGATGGAGGAGCAGGTTAATGGACTACGCCAAACACAACCGCTTGACCACCACTCCTGGGAACTCCAGAAAGTAGCATTTCTTGGGTGGAAGCCATCCGTACAGCTGCATGACTGAACATTTTGTTGGGTGAGGCAGACTCCATAAGCCCCGCATATACCATACACGCCACAGCTTGATTGGGGCTGATTCCAAACCATATACCAGCCGTTATTAATCCAAAAGTAGACTGATAGCTCACCTTTCCAGTTGACTTTCACCACCTGCGTACCAGCCCCGAGCGCAATGTTATATGTGTAGTACATTCTTGTGGTAGAGAACACTACGAATTCTTCCTTCAAACTGGAATAAGCTGCAGCCCCTGGCAAAGTGGCGAAGAAGCTACCATTCCATTCTCCCGTACTGTAATATGAAACACCATTTTTATACTGCAGGAAATAGTTTTTCTTTCCTGGGGAGGGATTCATTTGGGCAGAGAAGGGCCGAGGCGCTGGATCCACCGAACTCTTCCAAGAGTTGTCATAACCCAAACCCGGTCAACAAAGGAGGGCGTGACCATTTTGCCGCCCACTTAGATATTTTCTGCAAACCAAAAAAAAAACAACTATATTTAATGAATCGAACTGCATTTCAGACTTTGGGGAGAGACGTAGGAAAGAAAACAAGTATGCAGTAATGATGAGAAGACCTGCGTGCCAGCTGTAGCAGAGGAAAATTTAGATTTTTTTTATAAATACACAGCAGATAGTAAGCAAAGAAGGAGGGAGGGAAGCACGCACTTGGAAGAGCATTCAGAACAGCAGCCCTGAATTGAACAGAAATCCACTCTCTCTGCTTTCATTCCATTCAATTATAATTGATTGCTGATAATGCCTGCTGGTGCTCTGGTGTGGATGCTCAATTTCATTAGGGACCGCAGCAGTGGTGTTATGGATCCCTCACAGAAACCCATCATGACTTGCACAGAGCAGAAGGTGTATGATGTTGTTATGAAGCAGGTTGCCATGGTGAAAGAGAGGAAGAGGAATGCTTTCCTTGATGTTAAGCCTGAAATTGCCTCCCCTTCTACCATTGAGCTCCTTGATGAAGCCTATGAATGCGGTGGTGAAGTCTGTGCTGAGTATGCCAATACTTTCCATCTGGGTACTTATCATCAAACTTTTTTTCCCCTTTTTGATTTCTATTTTGGTGGAGATTTTATTGCCTTGAATGTCTTCTTGTGGGTTTTTTGTATCATCAAGTAGGAGCTTTCATGCCTATGAAATTGTGAATTTAGCTTGATACCATCTATTAGAAATTTGGAAGATATATGTTTTTGAGCAAAGGGACTGATGGTGTTGTGAGCATTTAGCAATTGTGTGAAGTATTGTAAAATTTCTGCTTTCTCTTATCTATGTTCGACTGAAATTTGAAGTTGTGATATCCACGTTTCTGATGAAAAGTGTCTTATTTTTGTGATAGGAAAAATAGTTTTTTTTTTTAAAAGAAAGATCTGTTTATATTGTAGAAAGTATTAGTAAAGGAAGAAAAATGAAAATTATATAAAATGAAAATAGAACAATGAATCTATTATTTATAGGCAGAAATATTAGATTAGAAAAGATGAGTGGACTTGCAAATTTTATTTAAAGGAAAACAGATGAACTAAAATCAAGAAATGATTGAAATGATTAGAAATCTGAAGATGGTTATTATTTTATTATGAGAAAATGTAATCAATAATATCATTTAAGATATTGGATATTATCAAAATAGAGAAGATAGTAAACAGAAACCAAGGTTTTTGACAACTATCAAATTTTACTTATGGATAAAGATAAACTTAGGAACAAACTTGGTGTTTTTGAATTGTGACGGGAAACTTGATGAATTTCCTTTAGAACTGGAATGATTATATGAAATGTGATTTTACCTTATCGTATGTTTATTTTGAGATTGAGTATTTATGGCTATTTCAATAAGAATCCTGTTAGGAGAGGTTAAACATGTATCTTATGTTTCTTTGTGGTTGATCCATTTTTGAAAGGAGAAATAGAAATTAGAACATGAATACCTATGATTTTAGGCCAAGTTAGTTATGATTTTTGAAACCTATCTTTTACAAGTTTGATTATGGTTAATATATCAAGGAAGGACTATGCCTATGAGTACTGCTTATTTTCATTATCTGTACATTGAATGCATATGCATAGATAAATAATAAATATGATTGGATGTTTCTATGAATATAAGGCCATATATAAATCAGTACAAAGTACATAATATTGAAGATTATGATTACTTAGAATATAATAAGGAAATGGTGTTTGCATGTGCTGAAGTATGCAAGAATGTTTATTGTGTTTCTCCGTGCTTAAAGAAATAAAAGATCATATAAAGAGAAACTTATATTTATTATGCAACTATATTTCCTATTGAGAACCAAGAGGATGGAATGTTCCTTAACCTTGTGTTTAAACTGGAACTAAGAATATGTTCTTCTATATTGGTTGGATACAAAATAAAAGAGACTTTCAATGTGTTTCTCAAGAAGGAATTAATGTTTCTAGTTTTATATATATATGAATGATGCATATGGTTATACTCCATGTACTATGATGATTTCAAGTTATACATATCATTTGAACATAAAAGAGCTAATGGCAAAATGGTATGAGCTTGACATATTTTTTGATAGTTAGGAAAAGGATGTTGTTATGTCTTTTATGCATGTTGAATGCACCCATGAAACATAATGTACTATGCATTAAATGGGAATATTTACGCAATCTTTTCCATATGTATGAAAAGGAAGTAGATTTACAAGGTTTACTTTTGGAAGTCCATGACATGTTATATTGGAACTTGATTGTGGATGTATCAAGTAGCACATATTCCATTACTCCTTAGTTTTACTTTGTTAGAGTACTTCTAGCTGGGCTGGGTATCTTTCATGTCAGGAAAGATTCCGGGGAAGTGTTAATGCTTCGTGGTAGGGTGGAAATGCACTCCCACAATATTCTCGCCCTTGCTGACTTTTGTAACAGGTTTATGAAGTTTCTTACAGGAAAGATTTTCCATTTCGTAATCGACATTGTGGTATTTGGTAAATTTTGTTATTTACTTATGTCGTTAATATGAAAGTACATATTTTGGATCTAATTCTTATCATTTACTGATGTGATTCGATAGATGGTCGACTTTCTGTGTTATTGTTTGGACAAAGGTATAATTTATCTTTTTGACAGTAATGGTCGTAATAGTACTTTTATTCATATATTATCAGCAATATATTTGCATCCAGTCGACTTGTGCATTCGACCTTTGACTGGTTGACCGACTTCTTGTCTTTATATGAAATTTGCTGATATGGCCTTGTGTTGAAAGTTCAGTCTTTACATATGGTATCAGAGCACTAGGTTCCATACTAGGGCCTTGAGTTCACTATGTTTAGTTGCGAACCCTTAGATGCATAAATTGTGATTCAATTACTGCTTTGTCTATGAATGTAATTGTGGTTCTCTGGATTGACTAGAATGATTTTTTCCAATTTCAGTTTAACTTGATAGAAAAGGATAGGATGATCCTTGTTTTGTGGAAATAGACATTTGAGGGACAATATTTCTTATGTGTGTGAAATTTTCTAAATGTCCCTGGTTGTTCTTGGAACTGTAAAATTTTGAAACAATTATGTGAACTTGACAACTATCCACTTTTGAGTGGTATGATTGTTGTCTATTGCAAAATGTTAGAATATGTAAGAAAACAATTATGAGGTACTTTGTGTGTGGGATGCACTTAAAAATTTAATTCTATTTCTCTACATTACTATAGCAGAGAAAGCAAATAAAATTCTATGAGATACTATTTAGTGAAAGAATGATGGTTATGAAATGAAGGTAAGAGAGTCTGCCAGAAATTAAGACTTCGATTATGATAAATAATGGCAATATGTATTATTGCAAGATATATTGCAAGTGTTATGAAATAATTTTTTTTATGCTAGAAACTTATGAAATTCTTGAGGAAAAATAATTCAACATGTTTTATATGAAACATAAATTCGTAGAAAATCTATGAAAGTATATTTATATGTCTTACCTTGCATGGCATGAGATTTCAAAAAGAAAAGAGGGAATTAACCATTCATGTCAGTTGGTTTTAATGAAAATGAAAATATTGTTTAAGGCAATTGAATGTGTTATTGCATGATGATGTAAAGTTTGAGATTTATGATCCCGAAGTATGGTCATGTTGTGTAGCGTACCTTGGACTCAAGGTGACATGTAGCTTTTACTCCCTTCTTGTGGCTAGTGTTAGTCACTTGGTAATGTGATTTGGTTTCAATTTATGTTTTATTTGGAACTTTGGAAGTGGTGAAGGACTAGCTTGAAATTTTTAAGTTTCTTTTGTGACTATCTAGCCACCAGTTTTGAGTTTTTCAATCAATTGAGATTTTGGTTCACACTTCTATTTGATCTTCTTACTTATCCTTGAGATTTTGAATTAAAAATTGTGAACTTTGAAGATTGTGATTTTCTTATGATCTTACCATGGCTAGAATGTGTTTTATGTTGCTAGTCCCATGATGTGAAGTGATGCCATTTGTCATGTTCATCATACAATATTGATAGATTGTAAAGGGGAGTAGATTGCGGCGAACATACCTTTCTTAATATTGCATTCCTATATTACTTGAAATATATCACAACTATTATGAAATGGTCAAAATGAATTGACATGCAAAGGGTTGTGTATATTTGAAATGCATTAGATGAAATAATTAACATTGATTAATATTCTTTGATGTGAGTTTTGATGCTATGAGAAGCATTACATGGATATTCACGAAATGATGGAATCCATGGACAACTACATCTTTTTGATATTTTATGAAATTACTAGCATATGGGTGATTACATTTGAGACATTGCATGAAATTATTATGAGGTGCTTGAAATAGATGTACTAGTTAATGCATTTGATGATCGACGAGTAGGTCGACATATTTTTATGGAAATGAAATAGAGTTATTTGGTATGAGGCATAATTGGTGTGTTTGATAGAATGGTCAACACCTTCTTCTTTGAATGTGTATTTTAATTTGACTAGATGGTTCAAATTATGTGATTGCCTATAATGAATGAAAATTATGAAGGGAAAAAATTTTTTGATCAGTTTCTTGTTATACGAATTACATGCTCTTATTATTGCATGAAAGGAATTATTTGAAATGCATGAATTGCATCTTTTGCTTACTTTTTATGAGAATTGGAAAGTTTACCTTCCGGTGAGGGGTGCCGAATGTGAGGAAAAATAGGGAAGGGTAGAAAGGGATGTTTCTCTACCTACCAGTGTTCATTCCTAGTGAAAAAAAAAGATGCTTTGGCCAAAGCTTATTCGCATATGTTTTCGTAAATATGCTGCCCATGTTCCATCTCCCTACCACATTCATGATTAGTTCTACTTATCCATATGTGGAAAGTAGTTAGTTTCATGGTTGCACCAGATACCCCCTGCCTTTTATTTGTTGGGCATTACAGGGTTGGGAATTCTGCGAGTAGGTAGAATCCCAAGGATGTGTAATACTTTGTGGATATAACAGACAAGTGTTTGAGCCACACTCCCGTCTCGAGATTTGCAGATGGACGACTGACTGTCCAATGGCATAGGAGACAGGGACTTATAGAAAGGACAGATGTCCAATAACAAGTAAATTTCTTGTTTCATGATTGACCTTTATGATTATGCTTCTGAATGCATTGTTATAGATGTATAACATATTTTGAAGTGTTGATTTTATATGGTGATGAATTAGAATTATTTATTTGGATGCTTATGCTTAGATGAAGCACACTTGCATTACATTGATGAAATGTGAATGCTTATTCTTGATAAGATGTAAGACTTCTAGAAATTATATTTGTTGAGAGATGAAATATAAATGCTATGATGAAATGAGTTAAAAATTTTCTTTTGAAAAATTGTTGTGACAAGATGGGCATGAGAGCCTAGGTCACATAAATGGAAAAATGGATCCTCTAAGCTTTTCAGGTACTTTGCAAAATGGATGGATAACCTTCGCACCTAGTAAGTACCACATGTTAGATGGTATGTATGAAAGATTTATGTACTTATGATCAAGTTCAGTTTTATAACTTATTTATTGAACAATTGTAGTATTCCAATGATTATCTTTATTCTGGGATATTGGAAATTATCTTCCATGATGAATTGTAATTTGACTAAACAAAAATATTTTAAGAGTCTACATGTGTAAGTATGACAGGAAATTGATACGAAGACCTCAATCCATTGATTATGTCAAAATAATACCAAGGTATGGTAATAAGCACAGGTATGTGTGTGCTCTTTTGTAAATTGAAGGTATTATGTAGATTTATGACTAAAAGCATTAGGGTGAAGGAATGGTATATCTTGATTATGTTGAAAACATGTACTAATGCTTTGATGTTGTTCCCATGCATCACAGATGGAATGACATATTATTATTAGAGGGGGAATATTGTCGGAGAGAGGTAACTCTAATCTTGTAAAACTGAAGGATAGTAATGGAATTCACACACTCACTAGAATTTGCCTATGAGGATTGTTATGAATGATTTATTTGAGGAATATGTGTGTGTGTGTCTATATTGTTTTTCAAATGAAAGTAAGAATTCATTTAGGATTAAAAGCATACTAGATGTAACTTCTAGTAATAAGTACAGTTGATGCTTCTCTGTATGGGTATTATCTGTTGTTGTTATCAAAAGTTAGATAACATGCAATTGAAGGTATAATTCTAGTAGTCAAATGAAATTGAATTTTGTTGATAAGTAAATGAAATTGAATCTTGTTGATTCATTGTTAGAATGTAAAGAGTGTAAACATGCATTACCTCAATATTTGAATAATGGGAGATGATCTATCACCATCTCAAATATAAAATTCTTAAAATAGCTTGAGCGATTGAGATCTTTTGTGTGAAGGCTTAAGTTGAACTTATGTTATCTATGGAAAAGGAACTTGTTTGCTAGAAAGGTTAAAGTTAGTAAATTGGAAATTATTTCAATTCTTTTAGATGATAGATTTGTAATGACATCGAGGACAATGCATTTTCTAAGGGAGGAAGGATGTCATAACCCAAACCCGGTCAACAAAGGAGGGCGTGACCATTTTCCCACCCACTTAGATTTTTTTTGCAAACCAAAAAAAAAATCAACTGTATTTAATGAATCGAACTGCATTTCAGACTTTGGGGAGAGACGTAGGAAAGAAAACAAGTATGCAGTAATGATGAGAAGACCTGCGTGCCAGCTGTAGCAGAGGAAAATTTAGATTTTTTTTATAAATACACAGCAGATAGTAAGCAAAGAAGGAGGGAGGGAAGCACGCACTTGGAAGAGCATTCAGAACAGCAGCCCTGAATTGAACAGAAATCCACTCTCTCTGCTTTCATTCCATTCAATTATAATTGATTGCTGATAATGCCTGCTGGTGCTCTGGTGTGGATGCTCAATTTCATCAAGGACCGCAGCAATGGTGTTATGGATCCCTCACAGAAACCCATCATGACTTGCACAGAGAAGAAGGTGTATGATGTTGTTATGAAGCAGGCTGCCATGGTGAAAGAGAGGAAGAGGAATGCTTTCCTTGATGTTAAGCCTGAAATTGCCTCCCCTTCTACCATTGAGCTCCTTGATGAAGCCTATGAACGCGGTGGTGAAGTCTGTGCTGAGTATGCCAATACTTTGCATCTGGGTACTTATCATCAAACTTTTTTTCCCCTTTTTGATTTCCATTTTGGTGGAGATTTTATTGCCTTGAATGTCTTCTTGTGGGTTCTTTGTATCATCAAGTAGGAGTTTTCATGCCTGTGAAATTGTGAATTTAGCTTGATACCATCTATTAGAAATTTGGAAGATATATGTTTTTGAGCAAAGGGACCGGTGGTGTTGTGAGCATTTAGCAGTTGTGTGAAGTATTGTAAAATTTTTGCTTTCTCTTATCTATGTTCGACTGAAATTTGAAGTTGTGATATCCAAATTTCTGATGAAAAGTGTCCTATTTTTGTGATAGGAAAAATAGTTTTTTTTTTTAAAGAAAGATCTGTTTATATTGTAGAAAGTATTAGGAAAGGAAGAAAAATGAAAATTATATAAAATGAAAATAGAACAATGAATCTATTATTTATAGGTAGAAATATTAGATTAGAAAAGATGAGTGGACTTGCAAATTTTATTTAAAGGAAAACAGATGAACTAAAATCAAGAAATGATTGAAATGATTAGAAATCTGAAGATGGTTATTATTTTATTATGAGAAAATGTAATCAATAATATCATTTAAGATATTGGATATTATCAAAACAGAGAAGATAGTAAATAGAAACCAAGGTTTTTGACAACTATCAAATTTTACTTATGGATAAAGATAAACTTAGGAACAAACATGGTGTTTTTGAATTGCGACGGGAAACTTGATGAGTTTCCTTTAGAACTGGAATGATTATATGAAATGTGATTTTACCTTATCGTATGTTTATTTTGAGGTTGATTATTTATGGCTATTTCAATAAGAATCATGTTAGGAGAGGTTAAACATGTATCTTATGTTTCTTTGTGATTGATCCATTTTTGAAAGGAGAAATAGAAATTAGAACATGAATACCTATGATTTTAGGCCAAGTTAGTTATGATTTTTGAAACCTATCTTTTACAAGTTTAATTATGGTTAATATATCAAGGAAGGACTATGCCTATGAGTACTGCTTATTTTCATTATCTGTACATTGAATGCATATGCATAGATAAATAATAAATATGATTGGATGTTTCTATGAATATAAGGCCATATATAAATCAGTACAAAGTACATAATATTGAAGATTATGATTACTTAGAATATAATAAGGAAATGGTGTTTGCATGTGCTGAAGTATGCAAGAATGTTTATTGTGTTTCTCTGTGCTTAAAGAAATAAAAGATCATATAAAGAGAAACTTATATTTATTATGCAACTATATTTCCTATTGAGAACCAAGAGGATGGAATGTTCCTTAACCTTGTGTTTAAACTGGAACTAAGAATATGTTCTTCTATATTGGTTGGATACAAAATAAAAGAGACTTTCAATGTGTTTCTCAAGAAGGAATTAATGTTTCTAGTTTTATATATATATGAATGATGCATATGGTTATACTCCATGTACTATGATGATTTCAAGTTATACATATCATTTGAACATAAAAGAGCTAATGGCAAAATGGTATGAGCTTGACATATTTTTTGATAGTTAGGAAAAGGATGTTGTTATGTCTTTTATGCATGTTGAATGCACCCATGAAACATAATGTACTATGCATTAAATGGGAATATTTACGCAATCTTTTCCATATGTATGAAAAGGAAGTAGATTTACAAGGTTTACTTTTGGAAGTCCATGACATGTTATATTGGAACTTGATTGTGGATGTATCAAGTAGCACATATTCCATTACTCCTTAGCTTTACTTTGTTAGAGTACTTCTAGCTGGGCTGGGTATCTTTCATGTCTGAAAAGATTCTGGGGAAGTGTTAATGCTTCGTGGTAGGGTGGAAATGCACTCCCACAATATTCTCTCCCTTGCTGACTTTTGTAACAGGTTTATGAAGTTTCTTACAGGAAGGATTTTCCATTTCGTAATCGACATTGTGGTATTTGGTAAATTTTGTTATTTACTTATGTCGTTAATATGAAAGTACATATTTTGGATCTAATTCTTATCATTTACTGATGTGATTCGATAGATGGTTGACTTTCTATGTTATTGTTTGGACAAAGGTATAATTTATCTTTTCGACAGTAATGGTCGTAATAGTACTTTTATTCATATATTATCAGCAATATATTTGCATCCAGTCGACTTGTGCATTCAACCTTTGACTGGTTGACTGACTTCTTGTCTTTATATGAAATTTGCTGATATGGCCTTGTGTTGAAAGTTTAGTCTTTACAAGAGTTTAGTTTCAAGCCCTTCCAAAACTTCATGGTAGGCAAAAATGTATCAGTGGGATTCGCAAAACTCTCCCACACAATCTCAAAAGTGTTTTGGATTCCATAAAAAACAAAATTACTAGTGTCGAGTATAGAAGCAATGGACGCCTTCGCTTGCTGAGTATCATTACTTGACCAAATGATTCTTCCTTGCAAATCGGAGACAGTGAGATAACCAGCTGAAGAGAGCGTGAAAACGTCGGCCATGTCTTTGATGGGAGTTTCTCTGTTAGCCACCCAAACAATGGTCTGCTCAGGGATGTGAGCATACCAGATGCCAACATACCAGTTGTTAGTCCCATTGGGATTAAAAAATCCCAATTCAAAAGTGCCATTCTGTGAAATGATGGTCTGCTTTCCCCTTAAAGAAACCCCCAAAGACAGGGTGTCTCCACCATCAGCAAATAAATCACAACTATGCAGGGGAATAAGAACAGCAAGAGCTAAAATGAAACGTTTCAAACAGTTGAATGCTAAACGATCCATTTTCTTTAGCTATAATGTAAATTAGGATATTACGATATTCCATACAATAACTATATACACATTACGAGAAACTCTTGAAAAAACCACTTCACTCATCCTTCCTATGTATGATTTCTGCTACTTCTTCATGTCATTATGTCCATTCTCTTGAACGAGGACTTCGTATATTGTCAAGACTCGGATTTAAATCCCACTGTCAGCTAACAAATAAAGAATCTCAGAAAGGATAGCTAAAAATTGGCATAGTATTAACTTAATTTGTAACATTAAAGAAGCGAGGGAATGATGTCATTTACTAGAATGGTGACATAGGTGCAACCCATTAAAGAAGTGAGGGAATGATGACATGGGTCCAACCCATTAAAGATCAACAAATATCTGCCGCCATGGCATTTTAATTGGATGTACCATATTACTCACTCACAATGACTTGACTTGAACATGAATGTGTACAAATTGAATCGACTCTTTAACTTAGTAAGATGTAAATTTTAATCATTCACGCCTTAAAGGAGGATGACCCCTATCCAAACGTAAGATGTAAATTTGATTTCATCATTATTTTTAATTAATAAATATGTTCAAAGATACATTTGGTATTTGGATATAGCTATTCTTAAGTTTAATCTATATAAAAATATGATAAGATGTATCGAGATGTTTAATTTTTTCAATTTAATAATTTTTGATAAAATTAAATGTCTTGATGTATCTCGACGTATTTTATATAGAATAAATTTGAGATATATATGCTAATAGTAGTTACAGTTCAAGATGTAAACATCAAATAGATTAGAGATAGGGTTATGGTCAAATTTAGGATTATAATTATGGTTAGGGTTAGGGATAGAGAAAGAATTAAGGTTAGGGTTGGATATAAGGTTAGGGCTAAGGTTGTAATTAGTGTGAGGGTTAGGATTGGATTTATAGTTGGGGATAGAGTTAGGCTTAGGCATAGAAATGTAAATCTAGGGTTAAGATTGAATTAAGGTAAGTAGAGGGTCATGATTATGATTTGACTTAGTATTAATATTAGTGTTAGGGTTTTTGGTATGGTTAGAGTTATAGTTAGGGTTATGGCTAGGGTTGGGGTTGTGGTTTAGGTTAGTTTTGAAGAGAAAATTAGTGTAAGGCTTAGGTTTGAGATTGGGGATAAGGTTAGAATTAGAGATAATCTATTAGGATTAGGCTATAATTAAAATTAAAGTTAGTTTTATGTTTAGGGTTTGAGATATAAATAGGGTTAGGATTAGGGTTAGTGTTAGAACCACAATAATATTAGTATTATACTTAGGGTTGAGATTAAGGTTAGGATTAGGTTAGGGCTAGGGTTAGGGTTAGGATTGGGATTTTGATTACGGTTAGGGTTCTTGTTAGGGTTAGGATTTAGGCTTAGGATTGGAATTATAGTTAGGGTTATAATTTACATCATTGTTCAAGTTAGAGTTAGGGTTAGGATTAGGATTTGAGCTATGTTTAGGATGAGGGTTAGAATCATGGTTAGTGGTATGGTTTATGTTAGAAGTATAATTAGGGTTAGGGTTTGAATTATAATTAGGGTTACAGTTAGGGTTGAAGTTCATATCAAGGTTTTGGTTAGGGTTAGGATTGTGTTTACAATTAGGGTTTAGGGTTAAGGATAAGGTTTACATCATGGTTAGGTTTGAGGTTATATTTAGTGTTAGAGTTAGGATTACGGTTAGGGTTAGGGTTCAGGGTCGTGCTTAGAATTATGGTTGTTTATATTTTGATTAAGGTTAGCATTAGAGGTTAGAATAGGATTAGCATTAGGATTAGGATTAGGATTAGAGTTAGGGTTTGGATTAGGATTAGAGTTAGGGTTTAGGGTTAGGATTGGAATAATGGTTAGTTAGGGTTTACATGATATTTAAGTTAGGGTTAGAGTTTGAGGTATGGTTAGGATGAGGGTTGGGATTAGGGTTAATATTTAGGTTAGGGTTATAGTTAGGCTTATGATTTTGGTTATGGTTAGTGTTATTGTTAGTGTAAGGGTTTAGGTTTATGATTTGGATTATGGTTAGGGATATGGTTTACATGATGTTCAAGATTAGGGTTAGGGTTTTTTATTAGGGTTAGGGTTATAGTTAGGATTATGGATAGGTTTATGGTTTTAATTATAGTTAGGGTTAGGGATTATGTCATGATCAGGATTAGCGTTAGAGTTAGCATTATGTTTAGCATTATGGTTAGGTATTAAGATTAGGATTAGGATTAGGATTAGGATTAGGATTAGGATTATGGTTAGGCTTAGGCTTAGGCTTTGCATCATGGTTAGGGCTAGAGATAAGATTAAGGATAAGGTTTTTTATATGATTGGGGTTAGTATTAGGATTATTGTTATGGATAGTGTTATGCTTAGCATTAGATTTTAGGTTAGAGATATAATTCAGTTTAGGGTTATTATTAGCTTAGGCTTGGGGTTAGGGGTAAGATTACAATTAGATATAGTATTAGGGTTAGGGTTAGTAAAATAATTATGGTTATGGTTATGTTTTTATGAGATTATTTTTAGGGTTAAGGTTAGGGTTTTGGTAAGGGTTAAGGTTAAGGTTTTAGTTTCATTAGGATTATGGTTAATGGTTTAGGGTTAAGGTTATGGTTTACATTATATGTTTAGGGTTAAAATAGGTTTAGGTCTTGAGTTAGTGATATGGTTAGGTTTAGAGTCAATATCAAGTTAGAGAAATAGTTTGGTTTCATATTTTTATGTGAAAATTTGATTAACATAATTTATTTCTTTTTGGTTTCCTAATTTGATTTTTCATAGTTGCATTAGTTTAAGCTATGGTCTTGGATTATCTCTTGGATTATATTTTTATGAGTTTCATAGTAATCATGAAAATATATGGTTCTTAAAGTCTCTATAAATTTTGGTTACTTATATATTTTTGAATAGGAGCAACAAATTTCCTATTATTTTTTGCTCTCCTTCCAAGGCTTCACAAATTGATTTTTTTTTTCAATCTATATCTCCATGATATCCACCACTTGGATAAAATGGGGAGAGGGGGGCATATAATGGAATTTTTCTTTCCTTTCTATAATTTAATGCAATTAATATTTTACTAAATTTTTCTAGCAAAGATGAAAGAAAATCAAATGTTACATAGTAACTATTATTTCAAGAGCTCATAAAAATATATTATTTATAAAAACACATGTTATTTTATTCATTGTTAGAGAAGATCAATTCAATTGAATAAGAAGAAATTTTATCTTTGTAATTCTCTTCTTCCAAATCTATTTTGTGGAAAATGTCAAACATGTAGCACTATTATATACAAATTTAATATTTTTTTTCCCTCATGTCATCATTTCTTGGATCATGTGTGTGCTATTTTTATACAAAATCATATACAAGAATGACAAAGGTTAGACCTTAATTGTTTCCATTAATTTTCAATTTCAGATGAAGTTGAAAGATCATGGAAGTCTTGAAATTCAATAATGATATCCTAGAAAGTGTGTTGCAAATGGAAAATATGAAGATATGAGAAAGTTAATTTCTTATTACATGATACATGAAGTCCAGTAATTGACCATTTATTATAAGATTAAATGCAATCATTAGCATGTCCTATTCCATATCTTAATTTCTAATAAATCGCAAGTCAAGAAAGCTATTAATTAATTCCTTATTTATACATTTACATTTTTAAGTAAATAAATTAAATGAATTAAAAATGATACAAATAATTCTAAATCAAATTTTAAAAAAAAACTCAAAATTTTGATACCCCCCCAACCCTGGATGGCTTAAGTTGAATTCTGATGCTTCCTCCAAAGGGAACCTAGGTCAAGCGGGTGGGGGTTGCATAATTAGAAATGATAAAGGTAATTTGACATTGGCCTACATGTCTAACTTGGGAATTAAAACCTCAAATCTTTATAAGATACTAGTTGGTTTTAATTGTATATCTCTCTCTATAGACTAAGGGATTCACAATCTCATAATTAAACATGGCTATAAAAATGTAATCATGATACTTCATGGTGATGCATCCCCAATCTGGGTCACGAAAGATCTCTTTTCAAATTGCAATGGATCTTGTCCATTGCAACAAAAATTGAAATTCCAATTGAGGCAATAAACATGTCCATTGGAGCAATAAAATAATAAATTATGGCATAATGTAGATATAGATGCAAAAAAATTCCATCGGTTGTGGTAATTAATTAGCCAGATGTGGAAAAGCACATTTAAATGAGTATTAAAAGAAATAAATGTGAAAAAACACATGAAATTGCAAAAAAATAAAATTAATGAAAAAATAGAGAATCTCGGTCGTACAACCAAGACTAAAATCTAAGATAGTCATTTGCAAGTGGTCCATGCACTACTACATTTGGGGTCAAATTCTAACGGCCATTTGTCAGACTTGCAATGCTAATTTGTCAGCATTTTGACAGATGCATCCGTCACCATTTTTGCGTAGGAAATTGTGACATAAGACGTATCCGTCAGTTTACCGACACCATATCACGTTTGAAACTTGCATTTCAGCAACAGCTTCGTTATGGCATTTTCTATGGTTTATCCATCAGAATTCTGATGCAATACCTATTAACTGTCGAAAGGGTATATTTTTTGACATTATAACTGTCGGAATAGCGACAGTTTCTACTTAATTCTGACAGATATACCTCTCGATGATATGGCATTAATGTCAAACCGTCTGTCAAAAAATTTCAATTTACGACACTTGAAATGTCGGAAGAGTGACAATACTTCATTATTTCTCCAACAGATTCCATGTCGAACATATAGCATTACTGTTGGAACTATTGTCATAAATTAGTTTTCTCTGACATTTTATCTGTCGAATGCATAGCACTTTTGTTGGAATTAATGATTAAGTGTCAAAAAACTGACGAATATGCACATTAAAGATAAAATAGCTCAAGAGACCATCATAGGTTCTCTCTTTCTTCGGTCTATATTATTGACAGAATGTTTTACCTTTCATTAACTCATGAAATATGGGGATTTGAAAGAATTTAATAGAATATTTTCATGACAACGTATATTATTTATGTTGACGTTGCACGAATTTATCTACTTCGTGCACTTGTAGACTATGAGTACGGCGATAAAGAAGCATGGCCATAACCCTACTTCTTTATCACCATCCTCATAGTCTACAAGTGCACGAAGTAGATAAATTTGTGCAATGTCAACTTAAATAATATACGTTGTCATGAAAATATTCTATTAAATTCTTTCAAATCTAGGGATTTGATGAGCTAATGAAAGGTAAAACATTCTGTCAATAATATAGACTGAAGAAAGAGAGAACCTATGATGGTCTCTTGAGCTATTTTATCTTTAGTCCTAGCTACTATCCTAGCTACCTATCGATTATCGAGAATAATCACCGCCTTGCATTTATGTACACTACACAAATTGATCCCAGTCTCGCAAAAACATTTTACACTTGTACATCTCATCAATACTGGAGGCCTAAAGTAATTTTATACAATCACTAGCACATTTCGTGCATGGATGAGAAACAGTATCCAAAGTTTCTAGATAACCATTTTTTAGAAGAGGAATGAGTGCAAGCCAAAGAAGGGATAATTCCATAATAGAAAGGAAGACATCTTTTTAGCCTGGGTCTGGATCCTACCCCAATTGTCAAAGGATCCAAGGCCAGTCTAGAAAGATGTCTTCCCATTCTATCTGCAACATTGTGTCCATCCATGATCTTAGGAATATCATCATCTTTCTACTCTTCATTTGCCAAAATATATCACTTCTTCAAGCTTGCAGAGTAATCTTATTAATAAAAGAACTCTTGCCAACATTAGGGTACCCACATATCAAAATAGTTGATGTTATTGGTGCTTGTGCTCAAGGATATCGATTCACTATTTTGAGATAGCCAAATCATTTTTATTTCATTTGTAGAGAAAAGGAGTGGGAGAAAATGAGCGGGTGAAAGTTGATCGAGCGCGAGAGAAGGGATTGCATTTTATTTGATCATGAATGCTCTCTAAAATGACCAATCATGTTTTCTATTCGATTTTTTTTGGTTTTTTTTTTCCCATATTCAATACATAAAAATCATGGCGGCAGCCACTTAGCCATCTTTTTGATGTTCCAGGTATTTTACAAAGATACAGGTATGTGGATTTATCATTCAGTTGCTTGCAGTTATTGGTCAAATGCAAATATTTTGTCAAGTTGAAAGGGCAAGATATTAGTTTGGTGTTTTCAGTTTATGTTAAAAGTTGATGTGGTAAAATCCTCAAAAAACACACTACATGTTCTAAAATGTAAAGAAGTTGAATGTTAAATGTAAGATATATATCTCATCCATAGTAATCAAAAGAAAGGACATGAAACTTATAAGGAGATTTACCAATCCAAAAATATAAGCGAATAGGAAACATGATTGGTACCTTATGAATTGGTTTTTGAGGTGCACAATCTTCACCAATCTCCTGAGAACAAGACCACTCCTCACGAAAAATACATTTAACGAATTAAACAAATCTACAAAACTAAACCAATGGCATGTTTAGAACAAAGAAATAGATTGATAATAATATGCTGAAAATTCTATTATGTTTAATACACGCAAAAGGACCAGTCCCAAAAATTCTTAAACATACTTTATCTGATATGATAATAACATGCTAATTAAACTGATAAAGGTGTTATATGCATTTAATCTACCAATTACTAATTACACAAAAAAAAAATTACAAAACTAAACCAATGGCATGTTCTTCGTGTGGTACAAGGAAGATTTGGCTATGAAAAAAAAAAAAGTGAAACGGCCTCATCATTTTTATTTTGATTGGATAGAGGAGCAAAAGTTGAGCGTGAGAGAAGGTATGTGATTTCTTCATCTTTCAAGCATCTGGCATCATATTCGACTGCAAATTTCAAATGCATTGCATTTTATTTGATCACGAATGCTCTCTGAAATGATCGCATTCTACTGGTGTCATGCCCTAGCCCATGCTTTATCTCCATTATTTGATATTATTGGTGCTTGTGCTCAAGGATATCAATTCATTGTTTTCAAATTTTTGGATCATTTAGACAGTTACATTTCCTGACTATTCCTCTAGTACATAGTCAGGAAATGTAACTGTCTAATGATTATATGTAATGTTGAATGGATTAAATGCTTTATTCTTGGTAGAAGTGAATGGAAGGAATAGTGTGTATTAAATACAATCTAGTCACATATTGAATGCTTTGGAGACTACTAGTTTGACTGTCCATGTGCTACCAGTGACTGAGATTCATTAAAGGATACAAAACCCTTCATTTTGGGGTTATTGTGTGTGGATTCAAATGTAGGTTTGATTTGGTTAATGTTTAGAAGAGATCAATAAAGTATTTAAAGACAATCTTACATGTTTGGAGAGGTTTGAGAGGCACTTATCATGACTCTACCCTCACAAACATCGGCATAGACTGGTTTTACTAAGTTTCCTTTCTCTATTTTGAGGTTTCCTTTCTTTGTCGCAGGGGTACAGTCAGAGGGTTCATTGACAAAATGATCCTTCAAATGGTTACTATGAGTAAGAATGATTTGATATAGCATATTGCTCATTTTACTTGAAGTTTGGAATAGCTTGTGCAAGGGTGAAAGTAGTTTTGATCATTTTGGTCATGACTATTCTTCTACACAGTCAGGAAATGTAACTGTCTAATGATTATATGTAATGTTGAATGGATGAAATGATTTATTCTTGGTAGAAGTGAATGGAAGGAATAGTGTTGGTGTTAGGTTTCATTTATTATTGAATTCAATGGTTTCCAAGATGTGTTGAGGAGTTTGCTCCTTGTTTAATGTTAACTATTCCTACACAATCCACTCATACAACAGTGAAGTTACAAAATTGAACCGATGGCATGTTTACAACAAAGAAATAGAATGATAATAATATGCTAAAAATTCTATTCTATTTAATACACACCAAAGGACCGCATTCTAAATTGTTGTCACTGAAAGGACCGCATTCTACTGGTGTCATGCCCTAGCCCGTGCTTTAACTCCATTATTTGATGTTATTGGTGCTTGTGCTCAAGGATATCCATTTTTTTGAAATGTTGACTGTGGTTATCAAATGGACAGCCCATGAGCTTCTAGCTAGGTGTCATTTGTATTGATAGCTTAGGGCATCAAATGTATTGTATCATTGATAGTTGATAATTTTTTAAAAGGAAATAGGAGAAAGAACAATTTTTATTTTGTTTCTCTATTTTGATCCCTATGTGGCTTACAACCCTAGAGAAGTATATGCAGATTTACAAATGCAATTGCAGGATACATAACAGCCGATAATTCATAATAAATCCATGTATCCAATTTGAATAGAAATTAATACAAAGAACTAGGGTCCTCCAATGGCCCAATCATTCGGACCTTGACTGTCCCCTCAACCAGTGACCCTTCAAAACTAGGTTATCATGCAATCAGTGAGTGATCCTTCATTCTCCTGGTGAGCTTCTAGGTAGGCACCATTTGTATATTTGATAGCTTAGGGCATCAAATGTATATTGTATCATTGATAGTTGAGACTTTGCTAGTATCAGTTGCTGGGTTCGATTGTGTATAATTTTTTCCATCAACGTTTCAGATCATACTACATGATCCATCATCAGGATGCTAGAGAGAAAAGAACATGATATGATGGATCATGTAGTATGATCTGAAACGTTGATGGAAAAAATTATACACAATTGAACCCAAAAACTGATACTAGCATTAATATGGATTGTGGAAATTTAATTCATCTAGTTGAGACTTTGTTAAAAGGAAATAGGACAAAGAATGATTTTGATTTAGTCTCTATATTTTGATCCCTAAGTGGCTTACAACCCTAGAGAAGTATATGGAGATTTACGGATGCAATTGCAAGATACATAGCAGCCGATAATTCACAAGAAATCCATGCATCCAATTTGAATAGCAATTACTACAAAGAAATAGGGTCCTCCAATGGCCCAATCATGGGGACCTTGACTGTCCCCTCAACCAGTGACCCTTCAAAACTGGGTTATCATGCAATCGGCGAGTGATCCTTCATTCTCCTGGTCTGCCCTGCAACCAAACATATTGGAAATACACAATACAATGATAACAAGTCTTTCACAATCCCCCTTCCCTCAAGGAACACTATCAACCATCCCTTCCACATAGCATTTCACTATTTTATGAGTGGATTGTGTAGGAACAGTTAACGCTAAACAAGGAGAAAACTCCTCAACACATCTTGGAAACCATTGAATTCAATAATAAATGAAACCTAACACCAACACTATTCCTTCCATAGTTGCAGGATACATAACAGTCGATAATTCACAAGAAATCCATGCATCAAATTTTTATAAGGACATCCTACTAATCAATAGGAATTTTCTTGAGATGACCAATGATTATGCATTTTGATGGCAGTGTGCTAGTTCAAAAGGATAATATAAATCTGAAACAATTTTTTCTGATTTTCTCAAACTATAAATGTGGTTAAAGGGAAAATATTATGGCCCCTACACTGTGGTTGTTAGCCTAATTAAAGACAAGCCTACCTTTGCATATAATAAGAGGCCAACATGAAACAAACATCCAGAGGTTAGGGGGTTGTTCCCTATCCATAATTTATTATTTAAGTGCTAAGTGATGATGGGTATATCGTGTAATTCATACCTAGTGTGTCTCTTTCTTTCTCTCCACATTTCACATTAGGAGTATATGCTATAAAATACTAATGAAATCAACTATAGGTCAAATCTAATCAAAATTGCAATATAAAGATTAAAATAGATCTTGAAGAAATATGGGAACCATTTTTGACAGATATTGTACAAACAAAGAGAATACTCCAATGAGGAAATGCTTCAATGTGGAACAATTGAAGGACAATATTTTACTTTTATATGCACATTTGTAATGTTTTTGATGTATTTTTGAGATTAAAAAACCATAGAAAGAATAGCATATAGAAGAAAGTAAAGAATAATGATCATACTTTGAGATATTATGGAAAATTAAAGGAAAGAATGCTTGGTGGGGTTATCATGCAATTAGTGAGTGATCCTTCATTCCCCTCTTCCAGTGACCCTTCAAAATCGGGTTATCATGCAATCGGTGAGTGATCCTTCATTCTCCCAGTCTACCCTGCATCCAAACATATTGGAAATACACAATACAATGATAAAAAGTCTTTCAAAATCCCCCTTCCCTCAAGGAACACTATCAACCATCCCTTCCACATAGCATTTCACTATTGTATGAGTGGATTGTGTAGGAACAATTAACATTAAACAAGGAGAAAACTCCTCAACACATCTTTGTTGTAAACATGCCATTGGTTTAGTTTTGTAAAATTGTTTTTTTTGTTAAATGCATTTAAATGGAACATTAAGCATAGTAATAATATGCCTAGTCTATTAGTAATTGCAGATTAAATGCCCATAACACCTTTATCAGTTTAGCATGTTATTATAAGATACTAAAGAAGACCTGCTATTTGTCAGAGAAATCTTCATTGTCCCCCACAATGAAGACAACGAAGATTGACCTCCTACCCCACAACAAAGAACATTGTAATAAGAATAAGATAGTGCCAAGAAACATTTTCACAAATATGAAATGTGAGGAAAAGTAATAACATTAACAATGCCAAGATTCATAGCATTAAATTTCACCTGCGGATGAGTTTCTGTAGTGGGTTGCCCAGCATCAAAAATATGTTGAGTTGCATTTGAGCTGTAACTAAGAGTATCATGTAGAACAAACCCTAAACTTTGAAAGCGTTCTCCAGCCTGGCAATTCAAAATTCAATCTAGGAAAGCATCAGTAAGTGAAATAAATTATAGACATCAACATCAACATCATCATAATCATTAGACATAAATTATAGACATCAACATCAATGTAATCATAATCATTTGGAGGGTATTCATTTTGGTCCTTGGATAGTACTATGTTTCTTGAAAGTTCTTGTGATATGCTTCTAAACTTTAAAAACATATTTTATGGCTTAATGATAATATAGATTAGTGTTTTATTTTCTAATGGAATGTTGTTGATCATTCATGGTCTTGAAGAAAATTTTGATTGTTTTGATTTTTGAGTCTTGACGTTGTTTCTCAATGTGATATAGACCGACCACAAGATGGTTCAGTTGGTCCTCTCTTTCTATTTAATCATTTGTCTTCTTCATGGTGTAAGTGTCAATATGTTATAATCCAACATGAAGTGTGGTTCAAATGAAGTTGAACCAAATGTTGACCGTGATAGCTATGATCATGATGAAGTAAATATGAATATTAAATCTAAAATATGGCTTGTAATTTGAATTTTCATTGTGAATGAAGAAACTATAGATTCAAGTTGACTCATTCTATGTTGTAGTATATTTTTTCCCTAGATCTACCATATTATATATGTGTAGCCTGTAAGGGACATCTTCTACTCATCCATGTATCATAGCTCAGTGAGAGTTCTTAGGAGAAAGACAAGATGTCAGTGGGAGATGGAGAAACCAATATAAGAACACCACTTGAAGCCTTGCAATGTTGAGAGTGGGATAAAAGCTACACTTGAGACCCTATATAAGGAACAAACTTATTGAGCTTCACTTTGTTTCGAGAATAATTTTATATTCTATACTAAACAAGGCCAGCCATGTGAAGGTGGAAGCTCATTTGGCCCCACCCCCCCCCCCCCTAACATCACTCTAAATTCCCTATTAACATCTAACATTCATTCATTATTTCATCCATTAATAAAATGTAACATTCATTAATTATCACACAATAACATTCATTCACACATTAATAAAATGTGACATTCATTAATTATCACATGATAACATTCATTAACACATTATAAAATTTATGAACATTCACTACCACATAATTAAATTCATTGGCATATAAAAATCAGTCATTATCAATTAAGGTGCATAGATGACAATCATTTCTTTTTTTTCTTTTGATTTCTAGTTTTTAAGATATAATTGCAAGATGAGTATCGATATCATCATCATGATCATCTACCCTCTCATTAGATCTCAATGCACGCCTAGTTCTCTGTTGATGCAAAGGGGGCTCATCTGCAATAACATATAAAAGGGTTAAATTAAAAACATTTTATTATAATTAAAAATATTTTAAACATTTTAAAGTATTTCAGTACTTTACAAGCCATAATCGTATAGCTCTTTACCTGATCTAGTCACATCATCAACATCGAAGTTAGTTTGTCGATCCATGAGACTATGTGGGATGCTCATGAAAGGAGTCTGGGTACCTACATATGTAATTCAATTATCTAATGTTAGCTTAAAAACTCATGATACATATACTCAAAACCACATAGTAAGTACATTAAAAACCATAAGCATGCCATAGTAAGTACATCATGAATTAATTAGATTAAGCATTGATTGCATAACTACACATTTCTATCAAGAAATCAATATTAAATAGATTAAGCAATGATCATGTAACTATACATTTCATTCATGTCATTCATCTTCTTCTTCATCCAACTAATCGCTATGATCATCATTGATGTCGACATCATCACCACCATCGTCATTACCTTCATCTTCATCGTCGTCATCATCATTGGCATCAGCATCAACATCAGCATCATCATCATCATCATCATCATCATCATCATCATCATCATCATCATCATCATCATCATCATCATCAGTAACATCATCAGTAGCATCATCATCATCTTCTTCTTCTTCTTCTTCAAGAAAAGTTGTGTCAGGAACATCATCGACTAATTGTTGTTCATGATCATCTTCTAGTTGTTCTCAATCTTCTTCCATCGCATTATACCTCATCGGCCTATCTGAGTAAAATACCTGCTCACATTGGCTTGGAAGAACATAGGATATACCATATATCCCTCCACCATAGAACCCTCAGGATGTGCTCTTTGTTGAACTAAAGCCTTCAAAAATTTCAAGTGCCTCTCAACCATCCACATTGACCGAGTGTGTATGGATCCACACATTTCAATCTCCTCAACTTGGTGTATGAGGTAGTGTTCTTGTGCATTGAAAAAAGTTGAAGGTAGACACTTTTTCATTTCACACATTAGAAGAGGAATTCTTCTCTTCCAGTATTTTATATCTGCTCTATGGATTTCTTTAGATGACAACCACCTACAAGACATTCAAGACACAAAAATATATAAACACGAGACTTTACAATATATATATACAACAAATTGAACAGATATCATTTCTTACCCCATGTATTTTCCAAGATCATATATCACTTGTTTGATGTTATTGCCAAAGTTCTCTAGGAGAGATAGGGGTAGCACGTACTGCAACAATTATAAAAATAATCAGGTCATTCTTTTCTCATATAATACAATGAGAAGTACATGTAGTTTACAAATATATTATAAATATAAAAGAACATGACTTACCTTGATGAAGGTACGCCAATCATGCATTTTCAACCCTAGCCCAAATTCACCTTTTTTTGATATGGTACTGCTTATGTTTGCAGCAAATCCTATGGGAAATTGAATTTTTCGTATGACTTATTTTATGGTATCACCTTGTTGTTCTGTTAATAACCAAGGAAGGGCACTTGTATTAATTCATTCTCCATTTCTATTTGATTCAATGAAATTTTGCATTGCATGATTGGATTCATGAATGTCGCTACAAATTTTGATAATTTTTTCTTTGTCACGCCTTCCATCCAATATCTTCTATAATGTCTTTGTTACATTCTTCCCAATATGCATAGTATCAAACAAATGCACATCAAGCAACTTCTCGTAGTAGGGCAACCTACTAAATTGTCTAGGATAACTCTTTAGTCCCTTTGGAAGGTGCTCAGTAGTGTTGCCTTGACAACATTCACGATCATCAATCACATAATCAGCAAACAAAACACAATAAAAATATACAAATTCCAAACAGAAACTGTTAGGTAGAATGGTAGTACCTTGATGATTAATTCTATTATATTCCAACTTCCATAAGTGAGGTGTCATTCTCCATGGCTTAGATTTAGTCTCTTCTTTCCCATTGAAAAGATGTTTTTTCAGTAATTTGATAGTTATAATTTTTGTGGAGAAAGTACCTATACTCATCAAACACCTGCTTTCTTAAAATTTTTGAATAATGAGATTTCATCTTTGGACCACAAACTGGACATGCAAATTTTCCCTTTGTTTGAAGACCTACAAGGTAATGATACAATTGGATTAAATATGTTAATTTTTATTTTTAGAATTATCATGTGCAACTTGAATTCACCATAACATACCAGAAAAATGTGTTAGCCCTGGGCATCATGTATTGTCCATATAAGCATTGCATGGAATTGAAATTGTCTGTCTCCTATTGGTCTAGAGATGTCATACATAGTGACACCTTTCCATAACTCCACCAACTCATCGATAAGAGGCTCAATATAAACATTCATATCTTTAACTTGGTATTTACCTGGTTGAATGAACAACATTACATAATTATTGTGATCATTTTACTACAAGATTTATAATTACATGCAAATAACTATTAAATGATCAAATACCTGGAACAATAATTGCCAACATAATGTGCTCCCTCTTTATTGACATCCATGGAGGAATGTTATTGTTGATGACAAAAATAGGTCAAACAGTGCAAACAGATCTTAGCTCTCCAAATGGATTGACACTGTCCGCTGCCACTGAAAGCTTGAGATTTTGAGGTTCTTCGATAAAGTGTGGCCACTTTTTCTCTATGTCCTTAAATATAGAACCATCCGTAGGCATTCGAATAATGTCATCTTGACTCCTATTGCATGCATGGTAATCCATAAATTGTGCCAAGCTATTACACCTAAATAATCTTTGCAAATGTGGTATAATGGGGATGTAATGAAGAACCTTGTGAGGTAGATTTTTTGTTATTTGATCTATTTGATATCTACTCGTATGACATTCAGGGCATTCTATTGTAGATTCATGTTCTTTATGATAAATAATATGATCATTGGAACAAGCATCTATTGCTTGATACTTTATTCCAATATCTTTCATAGTGGCACATAATTTTTGGTATGAGCGAGGGAGAATATTCGATGGTGGTAACAAGAACTCACCTATCAATCTGTAGAAAAAAATATATGTTGTTAATATTAACAATATTTATGGTACATGTTTCACCATTTAATTACTATAATGACATATATGACATACCGTAGCATATGTGACATTGTTGTTTTGGATAAACCTTTCATAACCTTCAAGTTCAACAACAACAATACAGCAGAGAGAAGAGTTGTTTGGGAGCCTTCATAAAGGGGCGTGGCTGCCTTCCCAAGTAGAGGTATATCATGGATGACATCAACATCATCCTGATCATCATCATCAATTGTGCCAATACCAAATGTGTCATGGATCAATGTATTAGTACCATCATCTGGCGCATCATTGTCATCTTCCATGGGATCATAATCTTTAGCTTCAATATTTGCACCTCCATGATCCTCCACTTCCAAAGCCATATTCTCAATATTCGCACCTCCATGGTCCATATCACATACTCCCCTAGGGAGGTCGACCTATATTAAAATGAACACAAATAAACCATGATAATGATCTCATCATCAGGTGTATTTCATATATATATATATTAATTGTTAAATAAATATAATGAAAAACTTACCAATTCATGATAATCAAAGCCTCCTTCAATGTGACCATTATCCCTACAATGTCTCTTAGCTTTTTTGATTAGCAATCTTCTAATGTTTAAGCCCTTACAATTATTGCAGGGACAATAACATTTTCCATCACCTTTTCTTTTCAAGTTCGACCACAATCTATTGATTGTATCCCCATTACCTTCTTCACTTGGATTGTCTGACATGATGCTTCTTCACTTAGATTATCTATAACGTAATTATATATAGAAATTGAAAACTTGGTTATGAAATGATGTTGTAGTATAGTATGCCAAATTGAAACACTTCTATTATTGTAGTCTTCCACCTCAAACTCTTTCCTATTGTGGCAAGAAAGAAAGATATTCAAATAATATAGTAGTTTGTAAATCAAAATAAAATGGAGGCAAGTTGTTGATTGAGGGTGCAAGGAACAACACCCATTAGTACTTTTATCGAATTGTAAATTTCAATTTTGAACCATTCTGTGAATATAGAACATGGATGTAATCTCAGAAAATAACAAAATGTAGACACGACAGATTACTTATTTGGTTATTCTACATTACTTACTATTTGAGTGCACATTCCACCTGCAACTTGATCAAGTCTTGTTTGATGCTTCAATTTTGTGTTAATTGTCCTGTAGAAGTACACAATTTTGTATTTGCCCAATATCTTATTCAAAAAACAACAATAGAATAAAATACTTGTTGAGAAAGATCATCATAGGAGTATCAAAAACTCGAGATTTAAGGTAACACAACATTATAAGACTCTTACATTCAACCTTCAACTCATGCACCTAATAAATAGGAGAAAAAATACATGAAATTGAAAAATTTAACTAATGAATTATGTTTTTCTTCTCATCTTAATCGGCCAAATTTATATGAGATTCTAAAGAAGGCCTCACTCTTAATTAGCCAAATCTTTCGATTATCAAAATGCTTCTTTATTTGTCAACCAATTAATACATGCTACTATATAAAGAAGACAATCAAAAGACAATGAAGATTTGTTTGACAAAAATGAATACACTAAACTGAACCAATGACATTTTTACAAAAATTATCATAACTCGCAAGCAAAACTGAAACAATGGCATGTTTATAACTCATTAAGAGTGAGGAATAGTTTGTGCAAGGGTGCAAGTAGTTTTGATCATTTTGGTCATGACTGTTCCTCTACACAGTCAGGAAATGTAACTGTCTAATGATTATTTGTAATGTTGAATGGATTAAATGCTTTGTTCTTGGTAGAAGTGAATGGAAGGAATAGTGTTGGTGTTAGGTTTCATTTATTATTGAATTCAATGGTTTCCAAGATGTGTTGAGGAATTTGCTCCTTGTTTAATATTAACTGTTCTTGCACAATCTACTCATACAATAGTGAAATGCTATGTGGAAGGGATGGTTGATAGTGTTCCTTGAGGGAAGGGGGATTTTGAAAGACTTTTTATCATTGTATTGTGTATTTCCAATATGTTTGGATGCAGGGAAGACTGGTCCAGAATGAAGGATCACTCACCAATTGCATGATAACCCAATTTTGAAGGGTCACTGGTTGAGGGGACAGTCAAGGTCCCCATGATTGGGCCATTGGAGGACCCTATTTCTTTGTATTAATTTCTATTCAAATTGGATGCATGGATTTCTTGTAAATTATCAACTGTTATGTATCCTGCAACTGCATCCGTAAATCTACATATACTTCTCTATGGTTGTAAGCCACTTAGAGATCAAAATAGAGAAACTAAATCTAAATCATTCTTTTTCCTATTTCCTTTTAACAAAGTCTCAACTATCAATGATGCAATATACATTTGATGCCCTAAGCTATCAAATATAAAAATGGCGCCTACCTAGAAGCTCACCAGGAGAATGAAGGATCACTCATTGATTGCATGATAACCCAATTTTGAAGGGTCACTGGTTGAGGGGACAGTCAAGGTCCAGATGATTGGGCCATTGGAGGACCCTAGTTCTTTGTATTAATTTTTATTCAAATTGGATTCATGGATTTATTGTGAATTATCGGCTTCTATGTATCCTGCAACTACATCCGTAAATCTGCATATACTTCTCTAGGGTTGTAAGCCACTTAGGGATCAAAATAGAGAAAATAAATAAAAACCCAGTTTTGAAGGGTCACTGGAAGAGGGGAATGAAGGATCACTCACTGATTGCATGATAACCCCACCAAGCATTCTTTCCTTTAATTTTCCACAATATCTCAAAGTATGATCATTATTCTTTACTTTCTTCTATATGCTATTCTTTCTATGGTTTTGTTATCTCAGAAATATATCAAAAACATTGCAGATGTGCCTATAAAAGTAAAATATTGTCCTTCAATTGTTCCACATTGAAGCATTTCCTCTTTGGATCATTCTCTTCGTTTGTACAATATCTATCAAAAATGGTTCCCATATTTCTTCAAGATCTATTTTAATCTTTATATTGCAATTTTGATTAGATTTGACCTATAGTTGATTTCATTAGTATTTTATAACATATACTCCTAATGTGAAATGTGGAGAGAAAGAAAGAGACACACTAGGTATGAATTACATGATATACCCATCATCACTTAGCACTTAAATAATAAATTATGGACAGGGAACAACCCCCTAACCTCTGGATGTTTGTTTCATGTTGGCCTCTTATTATATGTAAAGGTAGGCCTATCTTAATTAGGCTAACAACCATAGTGTAGGGGCCATAAATTATGGAACCCAAAATAGTGCACACTTGTATTAAATTAGGTTCAGTATACTATAAGGGAATGGAAACCATGCAATAGTGCCTCATGGGGATGGAAGAAACCCTTCACCAAGAAGATGGTTGTGTCTGCAATATTTACTAGAGGCAAAGAACATAATTTGGTTCCAGCAATTACTCCTAGAAGATAATGGCACCCACAAAACACTTGGAAAAGATAGCACTCACTATATCTTTTATCACTCTTTTAAAGCTAGGACAATAATTCTCAAAGATTGATGAACGAATTCTTGAACACAAAGAACCATTGATAGATATGATTCGTGTGTACAATAGCCAATAACCAGTTGTTCCAATCATGATGTCCAATAATTATGTTAGAAAAAGCATCTACAAATCCCTTACACAACCATAATAGATTCAAACCATGAACTATAAGAACCTAACAATGGGACTAACAAAGATACAACCTAAACAAATCTTGATCATATTCCACCCTATTGTAAGGCCGAAGAAGTAACTCTATCGTAAAGCTACACATTCCTCTAGATGAAGCTCAAAGGTCAAGTAGTTGAAGCATAGCAATACTTGAATGAATATAGGAATAATTTGATGTACAATCATTTGCTAGCTTGGTTTGTGGGTTTTCCACATAATATTTTCCCTTTAACCACATTTATAGTTTGAGAAAATCAAAAAAAATTGTTTCAGATTTATATTATCCTTTTGAACTAGCACACTGCCATCAAAATGCATAATCATTGGTCATCTCAAGAAAATTCCTATTGATTAGTAGGATATCCTTATAAAAATTTGATGCATGGATTTCTTGTGAATTATCGACTGCTATGTATCCTACAACTATGGAAGGAATAGTGTTGGTGTTGGGTTTCATTTAGTATTGAATTCAATAGTTTCCAAGATGTGTTGAGGAGTTTGCTCCTTGTTTAATGTTAACTGTTCCTGCACTATCCACTCATAAAATAGTGAAATGATATGTGGAAGGGATGGTTGATAGTGTTCCTTGAGGGAAGGGGGATTGTGAAAGACTTGTTATCATTGTATTGTGTATTTCTAATATGTTTGGATGCAGGGTAGACTAGGAGAATGAAGGATCACTCACTGATTACATGATAACCCAGTTTTGAAGGGTCATTGGTTGAGGGGACAGTCAAGGTCCGGATGATTGCACCATTGGAGGACCCTATTTCTTTGTAGTAATTTCTATTCAAATTGGATGCATGGATTTCTTGTCAATTATTGGCTGCTATGTATCCTACAACTGCATCCGTAAATCTCCATATACTTCTCTAGGGTCAAGTAAGCCACTTAGGGATCAAAATACAAAGACTAAATTAAAATCATTCTTTGTCCTATTTCCTTTTAACAAAGTCTCAACTATCAATGATACAATATAAATTTGATGCCCTAAGCTATCAAATATGCAAATGGTGCCTACCTAGAAGTTCACCAGGAGAATGAAGGATCACTCACTGATTGCATGATAACCTAGTTTTGAAGGGTCACTGGTTGAGGGGACAGTCAAGGTCTGGATGATTGGGCCATTGGAGGACCCTAGTTCTTTGTATAAATTTATATTCAAATTGGATGCATGGATTTATTGTGAATTATCGGCTGCTATGTATCCTGCAACTGCATCCGTAAATCTACATATACTTCTCTAGGGTTGTAAGCCACTTAGGGATCAAAATAGAGAAACTAAATAAAAATCATTCTTTGTCCTATTTCCTTTTAATAAAGTATCAACTATCAATGATACAATACATTTGATGCCCTAAGCTATCAATATAATGTAAGGAAACTCAGGTGCAAAAACAGCTTCCTACGCTAATCTCTATAGGAGAGTATTGTGCAAATTCTTATAAATCCTTACAATTTCAGATTCATTAACTACTTTAACAAAGATATTGCAACCACATACCATGCATATAGAAAAATAGAGAATGACACAATGATATACCTTGGGGAAACCTTTCAGTAAAAACCCCAGCACTCCAAAACCTACACAATGTATTGATCAAAACTATTACAGCTTACAATACACTTGCAATGCAAGTTCTTTCAGAAGATTTTGAAAACCTTGAAGACAAATCACAGTAGCATAAAAACGTTCCAACAATACACTCGCTTCATCTCTCTTCACAACCCTAAAAAAGCTTATATCATGCACTTCACTTTTTAGGGCTACTCCCAAAGATAACCGTATTAGGGTTTTACCATTCTCCGAGATAATAGGAACCCAAAAAAAAAATTCAGGGCGATGCCCCGAACCCCACGATTGGGGAAGAGTGTACAGTACTCAAATTTATCAGTTGCCACATGTCTTCACCTGTCATTGAAACTTCCTCACATAGCTCTTACGTGTCATAGGAATCCGTCATAACCGTTTTAGCCATGATCTCCTTACACACAATTCAAGATGCTGACACATCAACATTATTTGCAAGAAATACATTTTACAAAAAAAATAATAAGAATAGGATTTATCCAAGGTTGAGACACCTTATTCCTAACATATAAATGGCACCTAGCTAGAAGCTCACAGGCTGTCCATTTGATAACCACAGTCAACATTTCAAAAAAATGGATATCCTTGAGCACAAGCACCAATAACATCAAATAATGGAGTTAAAGCACGGACTAGGGCACAACACCAATAGAATGTGGTCATTTTAGTGACAGCAATTTTTAATGGTGTCACTAAACATATATGCCAATAATATCAACAAACATGAATCCAAACATTTGAATATAGTGAATCGATATCCTTGAGCACAAGCACCAATAACATCAAATAATAGAGATAAAGCACTGGCTACAGCACAACACCAGTAGAATGCGGTCATTTCAGAGAGCATTCATGATCAAATAAAATGAAATGCTTTCAAATATGATGCCAGAGGCTCGAAATATGAAGAAATCACATACCTTCTCCCACGCTCAGCTTTTGCTCCTTTTCTCCCGCTCCCTCTATCCAATCGAAATAAAAATGATGAGGCCATTTCACTTTTTTTTTTTATCTATACTCCAAATTTGTCAGAATTTCAATGGTCAATTAAACACCCATCGGAATACCGACATCATCGGTGCCTATTACAAAAAAAAAACACCAAATTCGTAATAAAAAGTTACCCGTCAAAAACTTCTGTCGAAATTTGGCCCCAAATGTAGTAGTGATGGCCTATTGATTCACGTCAAATTCGCCAAAATGTCATAGGGAAATTTTGCACACTCAAATAAGAGGGTTAGTAGCACTGATTGATCTAATAACAGAAACCCAAATAAGCTACTAACAAGAGCCTATGAAAAAAAAAATATTATAAAGTAATATTAATCAAAAATAAGAAAACACACTAAAGGCATGTAAACCAATCACAATTACTCCAACCTTCTATTGCTTCTCTTTGCTTGGTTGAGGTGTGGCACTCAGTTGTCAATCTGGTAGCACCTTGACTTCGAGCTCCGAGAAATATGATCAAAAAACTTGATTGCTAATTATTGTGATAACAAACTAGCATAGATTTGATACTTAATTGATTGATCCAATTGTGAGAGATGAGAGTTTCTTATACAAAATTTTTGGTTAAAATGAATGATCAAGATTAATCAGATAAAATTGAGATTGGTGGAAAAGAAGAGATGAGACCGGAGAAGAAATTGGCAAGCTTCCATTTTAACTCAAAAAGTGAGGAGTTGAAAAAGGAAAGATAAGAACGAGAAGATATATTTGATTTTGAGAAGATAAAGTTTCCAAAAACTAAAAACTAAAAACCAAAAGAAAGAAAAGATTCTATTTTTTTCTAATTTCAAAAGATATGATAATTTTCAAGATTTTGATTTTCAATTTATAAGCATTTTTCTATTTTTAGAATTTATAATTTCTCGTAATTTTGATTAAATTCAGATTTTGTGGAGATTTAATTTAATTAAAAATTCAATTATTAAGAGAGATGAAATTAGCATGAAATTAGAGTGAAATTAAATGGAAATAAAATCAATTAGAAAATAATATGAAACTGAAATAATTTGGTCAATTACTTTAATTTGGAGGAATAATTAGTTAATTAAAATAATTAAATAATTATTATTTAAACTATAGGAAAGTGGAAATTTAATTTAATTAATCAATAAATATCAATTAATTAAATAAACTTAATTATTTAAATAATATTTAAATAATTATTAGGTGATTAAAATATTGGACTATAGAGAAATAAAGAATGATTAATTAATGATTAAAGAACCATTAACTAATGGAAGAGTTATTAGTGATTTAGTGTTAACTCGCAAGCTTGTCCATTTTAGGGTTTCTACACATTGTTATTCCTATTGAAGCCAATTTATAATAGGTTAGAATCAATTCTATTGTTACTCCTATTGAATCCTATACTAGTATTTTTGGTTGTTCATTTAAAGGAGTTTTCATTTGAAAGTGTGAGCATTTCCTTTTACTTGATGAAGGCATCACTTGTGGATAACTTTGTTAAGCTTGAGAGGGCATGAGACGAGGTACCAAGATACTTGTTGGATTTAATACATTTCTATCATCATATGAAAAACTTGAACAATAATACTCACTATTTTGGGAATTTTGTCTCATGCTTCTTCTATTATGAGTTGCACATCTTTCAAATTAATAATTTATATTTATTAAATTATACATTTTGTAATCTTTTGATTCCTCAATATATTGTACAAAATTATAGTTTTTGTCCCTTTTATCCAATTTTATGCAATTCATCTTGGACATGTTACTTCTAAAATTATTCTCAATGGTTATTTGGATATCTATTCATTATATAGACCTGCAAATGCTACAAAATTTCTTTCATACCCATTAGTGAATATTTTTAAGTTCCATCAACATACTCTTGCCCATGTGCATGATTTCTCTAATTTTTCTCTTTTACATGCCATTTTTTTAAGGAGTGTACTATTATACACTAAGTTTACGCCTTTGTCTCAAGCTCTCGTAGTCTTGATAACCTAGTATAACATGGGAATCATCTCCAGGTTGTGGGACCTATGCTAACTGAGATGAGACCTCCAGGTTCTAGGCTGGTTCCTCTTGGATAATCACCTTAATTTGGTTCTTGACAAAAAAGTAAATCTTTTGAAGGAAAGGGATAGGAGGAATGCTTGAAAGGGAAAAGACTGAAAGAAAATTATCCTACTAGGTGATACAGCAAAAATATGGTATGAATTACAGTATAAAAGATGAAATCAATGAATAGACTTAGGCCTAGGTGATCACAACTCACTGAATAGGTTTGCATAAGTACTTCACGGAAGGGTCTGTAGATAAAAAGAGTTATTCAGGGAAAGAGAGATTCTCTCACAAACAATAACACCCCTTGGAATTAGACAACAATCTATGACCTGCAAACAAACATTCACCTCTACAACTAGGTATAGGAATGAGACAAGATATTTAAGGGGTTGAAGTATACCCACAAAAGCACTCACATCAAATCATCCACAGTGATACACAAAATTGTAGAAAGAAAGAGGGATCAAGAATCCTAAGATATCATTAAGAAGCATGTAAATACTGAATTCATTAAGAAATAACTCACACAAGAAGGCATAGGGACATGAAGAATGTCACAAAAACACCTTCAATATATGAATTATCAATGGGAGGTTACAGAATGTAGAAAACCAGAGGATAGAAAAAATGTCTCAGATAGCCTTCTAAGAAAAGATATTTTTTCTCTTTACAAAATGTGAACTCTCTGAGCTCTAAAGCTCTCCAAAAAAACAATATATACATCTCCCCTTGCACGCAGGCAGGAGCAAAAAATCTAATTAGGGTTACATAATTTTTCATATAATAATCAAACCCTAAATCTATCCAACTCAACCATAAATGCACATGAAAATATCCCAACTGATCAGATATCTATGTTTACGTGTCCATTTCATGTTTATACCTGTAAAAAATCCAGCTACCATGATCCATCTACCTACTTGCAACTAGGTCTCGCCATAACTCTTGAAATCTGATATTTTGAGATATTTGAATTTAAAAAATGATAAAACAGTCACAGGTGGCACTAAAAATCCCCATCGACGGTCGGTATTCAAAAATCAATCTTACTTTAAAATGCCACCGTCAAATCTTCCTTTTTTACCCGGGCTCGGCACTTGACTGCAAAACTAACCTTAAGTCCACCTTGAGTTCCAATTTTCCTTTAGTCTCAAAGTTGTTTAAACCTTTTGTTGACCCCAGTTAAGTTTGGAAAACATGGAAAAGCTCTTTAGTCGCTGATTTTCAGAATGCTCTTAACCCTGGGCCCAGAACCACCACATGTCATTCTTTTATTCACCCTTGACTACTCTATAGGCATACACCTTGGCAAGTTCTGACACATACCCACTACAGACAAGATTCTAATCCAACGACGGGGGCATGATCTCATGGCCCCTGAATATTCCTCTAGATCATGCGCCAGCCACTGATCTCTTTAAACCAAAACCCCCTCTAACAAACAGACCCACTAAAAATCTATTCATAACCACACGGACCAATCACATGTGAACACATCAGAAAAGAGGACCCACCTGACAGAGCCCAGAGATAAAGTAAGATCAATGGTGGGCACATGATCTCATGTGTTGAAAAGATTCCTTGCGGACATGCGCTAGCCATTGATCCTCTGTAGATGTCAAAGCCTTCTGAAATGCTGGAAACTTGGTCCCACTAAAAAAAAACAAGTCATCATCCCTCAGTCAATAGGAAGCCTCCATGTAGGACAACGTGGCAGTGGACCCACTAAACTCTAAAGCACTACATAGAAGGGAAGATCGACGGTTGTCATAAGATCACATGCCTCTGACACACCCTATGAGATCTTACAACAACTGTTGATCTCATCAACTGGGACCCCACTCAAAATCTCTCAACCCCGAAAGTCTTAGCAAACACGTGACCAATGGAAACTCGCTCAATTGTTGAATAAAAATCTTAACCTCAATTAAGTCTGGAGAATACATGAGCAAGGCATTTCGCAGAATCGCTAAACCAAAAGTCTAACCTGGGGTTTCAATTAGCGAATGCCCAATTAAAAGGAAACCCATGGAGTTGCTGAATACTTTAGGGCACCACCATTTTACTTCGTGACCAGGGAAACACTACAGTCACCAGTTCGCCGAGAGGAAAAGGTAATTGCCGAAAGACTTAGAGAACTAGTGACTGAAGGAAAAGCTAGTTGTTTCACTAGGTCGCGGGATGTTAAAACTTAACTGCCAAACATTTGGCGACTAAGAGAAATAATCTAATCATTGAATCGCTGAATAAAAAGGGGAACCGTCGGAGAACTTAGAGAACTGGCGACCGAAAGGAAAAACTACGCACATGGGTATTGGGACCTTTTAAGTGACCGATAAAGTAACAACCAAATAGAACATGGTCTAGGGTCTTCTAACACAATGGCTAGTTTTATGAATATTTTAAGGGTTTTGCACCTAGGCAGGGACCTAGAAACAGTTGCAGAGACCAAGGGGGAAAAGGTAAAGCCATGAAATTTGCAGAGTGCCTAGGCAAGGTGAAAACAAAGACTTTAGAATATGTTTTAGCCAAACTTGCATGTACATGGAAATTAGGGTAACATTTTGGTGATTTCTGTTGGATGTCAGCCTGCTAGACATAGATCAGTGGCCTTGACATAATTCATTGGGCATGGGGTCATTCTGAGGAACATAGGGAGACAAAATTGTGCACAAGCACTTCTTGAAAAGTAGGAAACTAACCTAGAAAATAGGAAGAAAGCAAGAAAGCATTTTTACAAAAATTTACAGAGAGGGATTAACCTCAAAGCAGGGCTTCAAGTGGAAACCATTCACTAAGATAGGCAGGGGAACTCCTTGCATATTTGATAGTTGAAAAGCATTGGATCCCCTGCACTCTGTTATAACAAATGGTCCACCCCAAAATGAATCAAACTTGGTATGTCTGCCAGGCTTGGATCTGAACTCATCCCACTTGAGGACTACATCTCCAACTTTGAAATTTTTGATCCTGGCTCTTTTATAAAAGTTTCTCTTTGTTTGAATCTAATGGAACTCCATATCCTACATTAATTTGTCTCTAAGTTCTTCCAACTCCATCAACTGAGCATATCTGATCTGCAAGGGATCTCTTTCTTCAAATAGAACATATTGAGTGGCCAAGTCCAGAGCTGGCAATTCAACTGAGATAGACAACTTGGCCTCTCTACCATATACTAGCATGTAAGGAGAATTACCAATAATCTTCTTTGGGGTAATTCTGTCTAACCATAAGGCAGACCTCAGTTTGGTATGCCAATCCCTTTGGTTGTCCTGCAGAGTCTTCTTGATTATCTTAATCAAATTCTTATTTGTTGATTCAGCTAAGCCATTTCCTTGAGGGTAATAACTAGAACTGGTTTTCAGATAGATTCCATTCTTGACTGCCCACTCTCAGACTTTGAGGCCTATGAATGCTAATGCATTATCTGATATGATGGAATCTGGAGTGCCAAACCTATAAACTACATCATCATAAAAACCTACGACAGCATTCTCATTGGACTCTTTTAATGCAATTGCTTCTATCCATCTGGTGAAGTAATCTGTTGTAGTAATTATCCATTTATGTCCTGCACTAGATGGAGGGTTGATCATGCCAATGAAGTCTATACCCCACTTCATGAAGGGTTGCTCTTTTCTGACTAGCTGTAGGGGCAAGGCTACAAGCCTTTCTTTTCCTACAAACATAGCACACTTGATGCATTTTCTTACATAATCATGACTATCTTTGAAGATAGATGGCCAATAGTATCTAGCCCTCATGATTTTAAAAGCAGTAGTCCTAGGAGAAAAGTGACCTCCAGAAGGTCCATCATGAAATTCAAATAGGACATCAGCTATCTTTTCTGAATCTATGCATCTTAAAAGGACACCACTGTGATCCTTTCTAAAAAGAACTTCATCAATCAGCACAAAAGGAACAGATTGTAATCTATAATACCTTATTTTTGTTGAATCTAGATCTGCAGGACATTGTCCTGTCTTCAAATAATTGATCATATTAGGTAACCAGCTTGCTGCCTTGGCTTGTTCTTCTGTAGACTGCACCACCAGAGATGCATCTATTGTTTCTAATTTCTTTGAACCTTCATTCTCTACCAAATGCTCATAGAGACCTCTTCCTCTAACTAGCTTGTTAGTTTTAATATCAATGTCATATTCCATCACATTGGTGATCCAACCAGCTCTTTTCTCATTTAGGTTCTTGGAAAGAAAAAACTCTTTGACACTTGGATGAGTAACTTTTAAATGTACCTTGCTATGGGTCAATAGATATCTAAACTTTTTAAGGCTCTTTACCACAGCAAGTACATGTTTCTCTACAAAAGAGTATCTCTATTCATACTCTTCTAAACCTTTGCTAAAGAAAGCAACAGGCTGCTCCAATCCTTCTGAATTTTCTTGAGTCAACATTCTTGATATAGCATCATGACCTCCATAAGCATAAAGGATATAATCCTTACTAAAATTTGGGTTTAGGAGAGCTGGAGCTTCTATTAAGGCCTCTTTGATAGCCTGGAAATTATCTTTTCCTTCTTTAGTCCAACTGAAAGTTGAACTCTTCTTTAGCATGGTTGTCAAAGGCTTAAGTAAATCTGCAATGTTAGGCAAGAACCTCCTAACAAAATTAATCTTTCCTATGAAAGATTGGAGACCTTTCTTGTGATGTGGTAGGGGTAGCTCTAGGATAGCTGCAATTCTCTCAAGATCCACTGTAATTCCTTTTTTGGATACTACATATCCCAATAATTTTCCTTCATGAACTACAAACACACATTTCTTGGGATTAAGAGATATCCCAAATTCTCTACACCTTTCAAAGATCTTCCTCAAATGTTTGATATGATCTACTGCATATTTTGAATAGACAGTTATGTCATCCAAGTAGACCAACACAAACTTGTACATAAGGCTTTTAAAGTCCATATCCATTACCTTTTGAAATGTAGCACCTGCATTTGACAAACCAAAGGGCATCTTTTGATAAGCCATGGTTCCCCACTTGGTTGTAAATGCAGTCTTATATTGATCCTCTTCATTAACCAGGATCTGATTGTATCCTAAATAGCCATCCAATAATGAAAATCTCTCAGATCTAGAGACACATTGCAAGATTTTTTCCATAGAGGGTAACAGATGACGGTCCTTTAATGAAGCTTTGTTAAGATCCCTGAAGTCAACACATAACCTCAGCTCCCTATTCTTCTTCCTGATAGTAGCAAGGTTGGAAACCCAACTAGTATGTTTGATGGGGTAGATGATAACACCTTCTATCAATTTGAGAACTTCTTTATGCATGAGTGGCTCAAGCTTGGGGTTAATAGGCCTTTGCTTTTGCCTCACTGGTTTGGCATTAGGCTCTAATTCAATAGTGTGCTGAGTAAGAGTAGGGTCAAAACCTTTGAGGTCCTCATATTGCCATGCAAATACATCACTAAATTATTTGAATAACTGAGTGTAAGCTTGCTTTTCCAATTCAGTTTTTATCTTTCCAAATTGTAGACTCTTACTTGGTTCCAACTCTAATTCAACACAATGTTCTTGTTGGACTACCAAGCCAGCTTTGTTCTTCTTAACTTCATCATCCTTGTTGAAGATAGTTTCTAATGTAACAAGACCTCTAGGCATCTTATTGGACTTCAGTTGTATCACTTGATCACCATAGTTTTGTGATAGCCTATCTTGATTATGCCTTGAAAAGACATCCTCTTCAAACAAGAACTACAGAATTTGTTCATCATTGTCAAACACTTGTCAATTGACATTGTTATCAGGAATAGAGGGTCTGACAATCACTTTGATATGTTTTTGATCTATCTCTTTTGAAATGCTATTGGGAATATCATACTGAGATCCAACAGCAACCAACCTATTTGCATTTTGATTTAACTTTCTAGGGATGGCAACAATATTGAAAGCACAAAAATCTTCAATTGCATCCCAAACTCTATGCTTGTATTCTTTCAAAGTGTCATTTTTGGTTGCACTTATCCCTCTTACTTGGCTGACAACTAACTCACTGTCACCATAAAATTTTAAGGCCTTAAGCCCTCTTTTTCTATCCCACTCTAGTCCATTTACTAGACTTTCATACTCTGCAGTGTTGCTAGTGCAAGAGAAACTGAATCTAAAGGTAGTGTAATACCTTTCTCCTTTTGGGGACACTATCATAGCACCACCACCAGAACCATGTCTACTTCTAGCTCCATCAAAAAAATAGTTCCCAAACCTAATTGCTCTGATCCTCTGAATCAGTGTCTTCTTTGCAAAGGCTTGGCTCTATGACTCCACTTTCTTGTATCAAATAACTTCCCAAACCAAAATCCCAGATTAGATTTTCTTGGGCCTCTGAATCTCTTTCATCTAGAAGAATATCTGAGATACTCTCTATCTTGGTGCTTTCTTCACTAATGGTTTGGAAGTTGTTGTTATCAAATATAGGGCAGTTTACATTGATGGTATTTGACACATATGGTTCTATATGGTGTGCTACCAATGGTTCTAATTTAATGGTGACCTTGGTCCCATACCTTGTATGAAATAACATGTGAGACCAATCAGAAGATAGATAGCCTCCTATATTGGCTGTAAACTCCCTTGAAAGACATATAGAAAATAATGCAGGGAGATCTATGATATATATATCAAGGAGGATTGAAAAATTAGGACTAGCATGTAGGATTAAACTGGTATCCTTGGCCACACCTATAGTATTGACTGAAGATCCATCAAGTTAGTTAACCCTCTTTTGAAAGGGTTCATATTTTAGTCCTAATTGGTTAGCTACTTTCTTGGGCATTACCGTGCTAGTAGCTCCACTATCTACCATACAATTATGCACTAAATATTTTCCAATGATTAAAGATACATAAAAGGGAGGTGGCTTTGAATTCCTACCTTGACTAGCATTGGCCTTGGAGTTGCTACTTGGAGTCTCCTTTTCTTGATCAGTGTTAACCAACACTGGCTTTGCAGCTTCTTTTGTAGGTTGAGGAGTTGCTACCTCTTTCATGGCCTTCTTCAAAATTTCAGGTTGTCCTGGAAGAGCCAAAGAGTCCCACATAGACATGGTGACATTCACCTTCTTCATATTTTCTACAATATTAAAAGGTGTCACAGTGTGTACTTTCTATTGTGCTTTCACCATGATGGGCTCCACTTCTTTAGAATGTTGGCCTTCTTTACTTGTGATGGAAGGAGTCTCCTTAGGTGTGATGGGAGTAGCTTACTGTAGTGGCTCTGTAGATGTAGTGGCTTTAGCATTGGAATCTGCTCTCTCCATGTCTTGAGCTCTTCTCTTTGCTCTTGTATAGGCAACAAAAGCAACTTCATCATTGACTCCATTGAAATCTGGTTGTTCCCAATTAAAGAGAGCAATCTCATTCTCTTATGATTCTTGTTGAGGCATTGACCCACTGGATGAAGCCTCTCATTGAGCTTGGGAGGCATTCTAAACTATTAGATCTTGGTTCATCCATCCATTTGAGCATGTAGCCTGATTATGAGGTTGATTACAAGGAAAACACCATTCATTCTCCATAGCCATATTATTTTGGCTAGGAACCATATCCCTCACTAGATTTGCAGAATTGAGAGGTGCAGGATTATATGGTTGGAATGGTCTCTGATTGAAGCTTTGTCTTTGTCCTTGATAGACTCCTTGGTATGGTGGCCTATTTTGTTGATAAGGCTGTCCTTGATTCTGATATTGCTGATTAGGACCTTGGCCTTGTGGCTGAAAAGGTGGTCTAATTCCTTGACCTTGCTTCTTTAGATTTGTAACCTCTTTAGTCAAGGTCTGCAACAAATTTGTCATTTCTTGTATACTAGTTTGTTGACTACTCTTTATTTCTTGTAACTCTTGAGAGAAACTAGTTGTTGGCTCCTGACCACTAGTACTAGCCTGAGGTGCTAATATGGTGGGAATAGGGGTAAATGGGGGTGCTTGGGCAGGTGCAATGGGTTGAAGGCTAGGAAAGATGGGCATTAGAGGCCTTCTAGCAATCATGCCTACTTCGATCAAACAATTTTTAGCTCTGACAGCTATGTCAAAAGCTTGGGGTAAAGAGGTACCACCCATAGACTAGATCATGACAGAAATTTGACCATTCAGACTTTGCAAGTAATATAGGAAAGCATGGTCAGCTAATGGTCTAACTGAGACTAGAATTCTATTCCATGTCTTAAGGAATCTATTATTGTAATCTATCATTTGCTCTTGAGGGTCTCTCTTAATGGTTGTTAACTGCTCAACAAGAGACAAGTTGTCTGATTTGTCCTCAAAATGCTTACTTAATGCATCCCCTAACTCATCCCATGAAGTAATGGATCCAACAGTTAAATTTCTAAACCATTCAAGAGCTTTACCTTTTAAAGAGGCTACTAATAATTTTGTGGCCACATCCTCTTGGGTTATGTTGTGTATGCTACAGATGGTGTTCACATCTCTTATGTGCTCAAAAGAAATTGTCTACCCTTCACTTGTGAAATCAGGTATACTCTTTAGTGCCACCAAAGGCACATCATGATGCACTACAAAGGCTAATGGACTCCCTTGGTTGAAAGGTGCACAAGCAAATTTCCTAGCCATTGCAAGAGTTGGAATCTGAAGATTAACAACTATATGAGTTGTATTTGCTGTTGGGTTTGAATCCTCCTCTAGACCTCTAGTTAGAGATCTGCCTCTCCTTTTGGAATGAAAGGGAAAAGGTCTCCTTTCTGAGGTATCAGGAGGTGTTGATTGAACTCTCCTTGTAGGGGATGTTCTCTGAGTTGACCTGCCTTTGTGACTTCTTTTTGAGGGCAACTCTGAAAATTCAGTAGGCTTAGAGCTCCTAGTCTCAACTTTTCTCATAAACCTTGAACAAGGTTATCTTGAATCCTTCCACCAATGGAGCCGCCAGATATACTTGATAGAACAACTTCTAAAATTCTATAGTATGCAATCTGTATATCAGAGATAGCATAACAAAACATGAATTTTTTATTCTTTTACTGTCCCACCGGGCATGCCAGAAATGTTATACACTGGCACCAAGGTGGGGTGTACTTGAGCTTGAGTCCATACTGGTAGTCCTTGTGTATTGAACCTTTCTAATCCTTTTGCAGATGAACCAACAGGAACACCTTTGAACATTAATCTGATCTTTGTTGTCCCACCGGGCATGCCAAAATTGTTATACACTAAGTTTGCACCTTTGTCTCAAGCTCTCATAGTCTTGATAACCTAGTATAACATGGGAATCATCTCCAGGTTGTGGGACCTATGCTAACTGAGATGAGACCTCCAAGTTCTAGGCTAGTTCCTCTTGGATAATCACCTTAATTTGGTTCTTGATAGAAAAGTAAATCTTTTGAGGGAAAGGGATAGGAGGAATGCATGAAAGGGAAAAGACTCAAACCAAATTATCCTACTAGGTGATACACTGAAAATATGGTATGAATTACAGTATAAAATATGAAATCAATGAATAGACTTATGCCTAGGTGATCACAACTCATTGAATAGGTTTGCATAAGTACTTCATAGAAGGGTCTGTAGATAAAAAAGAGTTATTCAGGGAAAGAGAGATTCTTTCACAAACAATAACACCCCTTAGAATTACACAACAATCTATGACCTGCAAACAAACATTCACCTCTACAACTAGGTATAGGAATGAGACAAGATATTTAAGGGGTTGAAGTATACCCACAAAAGCACTCACATCAAATCATCCACAGTGATACACAAAATTGCAAAAAGAAAGAGGGATCAAGAATCCTAAGATATCACTGAGAAGCATGTAAATACTGAATTCATTAAGAAATAACTCACACAAGAAGGCATAGGGACATGAAGAATGTCACAAAAACACCTTCAATATCTGAATTATTAATGGGAGGTTACAGAATGTAGAAAACTAGAGGACAAAAAAAATGTCTCAGATAGCCTTCTAAGAAAAGATATTTTTTCTCTTTACAAAATGTGAACTCTCTGAGCTCTAAAGCTCTCCAAAAAATAATATATACATCTCCCCTTGCACGCAGGCAGGAGCAAAAAATTTAATTAGGGTTACATAATTTTTCATATAATAATCAAACCCTAAATCTATCCAACTCGACCATAAATGCACATGAAAATATCCCAGCTGATCAGATATCTATGTTTGTGTGTCCATTTCATGCTTATACCTGTAAAAAATCCAGCTGCCATGATCCATCTACCTACCTGCAACTCGATCTTGCCATAACTGTTGAAATCTAATATTTTGAGATATTTGAATTTAAAAAATGATAAAACAGTCACAGGTGGTGCTAAAAATCCCCATCGACCGTTGGTATTCAAAAATCAATCTTACTTTAAAATGTGATCATCAGATCTTCCTTTTTTACCCGGGCTCAGCACTTGACTGCAAAACTAACCTTAAGTCCACCTCGGGTTCCAATTTTCCTTCAGTTGCAGAGTCATTTAAACCTTTTGTTGACCCCAATTAAGTCTGGCGAACATGGAAAAGCTCTTTAGACACTCATTTGCAGAATGCTCTTAACCCTGGTCCAAGAACTTCCACATGTCATTCTTTTATTTGCCCTTGACTACTCTATAGGCATACACCTTGACAAGTTCTGACATGGTCCCACTGCAAACAAGATTTTGATCCAACAGCGGGGGCATGATCTCATGGCCCCTAAATATTCCTCCAGATCATGCGCTAGCCGCTGATCTCTTTAAACCGGAACCCCCTCTGACAAACAGACCCACTAAAAATCTAGTCATCACCATGTGGACCAATCACATGCAAACACATCAAAAAAGAGGACCCACCTGATAGAGCCCAGAGATAAAGTAAGATCAACGGCGGGTGCGTGATCTCATGTGTCAGAAATATTCCTTGCAAACATGCACTAGCCATTGATCCTCTGTAGATGTCAGAGCCTTCTAAAACACTGGAAACCTAGTCCCACTAACAAAAAACAAGTCATCATCCCTCGGTCAATAGGAAGCCTCCATGTAGGACAACGTGGCAGTGGACCCACTAAACTCTAAAGCGCTGCATAGAAGGGAAGATTGATAGTTGTCATAAGATCGCATGCCTCTGACACACCCTATGAGATCTTATGACAACCGTTGATCTCATCAATTGGGACCCCACTCAAAATCTCTCAACCCCAGAAGTCTTAGGGAACACGCGACCAATGGAAACTCGCTCAGTCACTGAATAGAAATCTTAACCTCGATTAAGTCTAGAGAATACACAAGCAAGGCATTTCACAGAATTGCTAAACCAAAAGTCTAACATGGGGTTTCAGTTAGCGAATGCCAGACTGAAAGGCAACCCGTGGAGTCGCTGAATACTTTAGGGCACCGCCATTTTACTTCACAACCAAGGAAACACTGCAATCGCCAGTTCACCGAGAGGAAAAGGTAATCGCCAAAAGACTTAGAGAACTGGCCACTGAAGGAAAAGCTAGCTATTTCACTGGGTCATGGGATGTTAAGATTTAACCGCCAAACATTTGGTGACTAAGAGAAAAAATGTAATTGCTGAATTGCCGAATAAAAAGGGGAACCGCCGGAGAACTTAGAGAATTGGCGATCAAAAGGAAAAATTACGCACATGGGTATTGGGACCTTTTAAGTGACCGATAAAGTAACAACCAAATAGAACATGGTCTAGGGTCGTCTAACACAATGGCTAGTTTTATGAATATTTTAAGGGTTTTGCACCTAGCCAGGGACCTAGAAACAGTTGCAGAGACCAAGGGGAAAAAGGTAAAGCCATGAAATTTGCAAAGTGCTTGGGCAAGGTGAAAATAGAGACTTTGGACTAGGTTTCAGCCAAACTTGCATGTACATGGAAATTAGAGTAACATGTACCTTAAAGTAAATTTATTATGTATTTTGTGATCCTTGAAAAAAATTAAGATACCATTTGAGACATATTCAACACCTTTACTATGTCTTAGAATTTTGATATACTATCCACTTTATCATAACTAGATTTTGAGTTGTTACAAAATATCAAACACATGATGCTTAATTTTTAGTAATACATGGATGTATTTTAATATAGTCCCCTGTACTATATTAAAATATCAAAATTCTTCCATATACTCCCCTGTTAATCCCACACCAAATTCACCAATCTCTGTTCTACCCTCAATGCCTCAGCAATCACAAAGCTCTTCATTAGAAAGCTTGATGAATGAAAATCTTCATGATTGGAATCCATACAATGACAATCCAGCTGTCCCTCTACATGGATTTGATTCCCCTACTCATGGTTATGAACACTCAGTATAGGATAGTGATGAAGTTCCTCATGGCATTCATGGCAGGCATGAGCTCTCTCTTGGTAGACCTCACCAAAGTCATGATAGAGACCTTAGCAATTCTCTGCTACCTCATGAGAGGAGTGAAAGTCCTTCACCACATGACAGGAGTGAAAGACTTATCATAAGGAGTGAAAGTCCTTCACCACACGACAGGAGTGAAAGACTTAGCGGTAAGAGTAAAAGTCATTCACCACACGGCAGAGGAGAATCAACATGATGTGGTCTTCATGAAACTTGCGGGAGTCTTCAAATGCATCTTGGCAGTCTCCAACATCATAATAACAATCCCCTGCCACTACACTGCAGTGAAGAACACGCTCTCGGCAAGCATAAAGCTATTCACTACAGAGCATACAACACTCATGGTAGGGAAGATCCACAATATGGTAGGGAAATCTCTCAGGAGACTAGCCAGGGTAGGGAAATATCTCACTGTAGGGACAACATTCCTGGCATTCATGCTAGGAAAATAACTGATGGTAGTTTACAACAGCGGAGAACTATTAAGGAAGGAATCGGGGGAGTTACAAGCAGAGCCTTTGGTGAAAGCATCATGCCTTCTCTGCCTCTTATGTAGGAAGATAAATAGGGCCTTAAACAAGGAATCAAACATCCAAGAGCCACAACTTCTAACTCTCCATTTGAGCTAGTCCAAGATCAAACAGAAGGCATTGAACCTCAATTAAGAAGATCCACCGGATAGAGAAAAATGCCAGCTAAATACTTGGATTATGAGCTATTGTTTGCTGAAGAAGAAGAACCTTCAATTCTTGTCTCAGAATTTGCAGAACCATCAACATTTAAAGCTTCTCTCAAAGATGTTAACAATGATAAATGGAAAATGGTGATGCATGAGGAGATGAACTCTTTACTCAAAAATCAAACCTAGGCCTTGGTATCTCTTTCGCTAGATCGAAGACCACTTAGAAAAAAGTGGGTATACTGGATAAAAGAAGAAGATGAAGGCAGAAAAAGCTTCAAGGCCAGATTGGTGGTAAAGGGGTTTGATCAATAAAAGGGGATAGATTTTAATGAGATCTTCTCATCGGTTATGAAAATGACAACTATCCGAACAGTCTTGGGATTAGTGGCAGCATGGGATCTTGAGTTGGAACAGCTTGATGTCAAGACCGCATTCCTACATGGTGATGTAGAAGAAGAGCTATATATGGAGCAACCCCAAGGATTCATCAAGAAGGGACAAGAGAACCTTTATTGCAAGCTAAATCAGAGTTTGTATGGCCTCAAACAAGCTCCACAACAATGGTATATAAAATTTGATCGCTTCATGGCTGAAAATAATTTCACAAGATGTGAATCAGACCCATGTGTCTACTTCAAGAGATTTCCTAATGGTGAATTTGTCATTCTCCTTCTTTATGTTGATGACATGTTAGTGGCTGGCACAAACAAAAGAATAGTTAATGAGTTAAAGGAGAAATTGGCAAGAAAGTTTGACATGAAGGAATTAGGGGCAACCAAGAAGATTCTTGGCATGATGATCACAAGAGATAGGAAGAAGGAAATTACATTATCTCAAAAAAAATACATTGACAAAGTTGTTGAGAGGTTTGGCATGGCTGATGCTAAAGTTTCTCCTCTTCCTCTTGCTGGTCACTTCTGCTTAAGTTCTGAATTGTGTCCTAAAACACAAGAAGAAGAGGACTTCATGGAGAAAATTTCCATATAAATCTACAGTTGGAACCATCATGTATGCGATGGTTTCTACTCGCCTCGACATTGCTCATGCGGTGGGAGTTGTGAGTAGATTCATGAGAAATCCCAGGAAAGCTCATTGGGAAGCTATTAAGTGGATACTAAGGTATCTAAAAGGAACTTCAGATTATGCATTATGATTTGGAGGAAATCAGGTTTAGCTGCAAGGTTACACCGATTCTGATCATGTCGGAGACTTGGACAAATGAAGGTCTACCACTGGATATACCTTCACATTTGTTGGAGCTACCATCAGTTGGGCTTCAAGGTTGCAGCATTGCATTGCTCTTTCTTCAACTGAGGCTGAATAATTGGCTCTTTCCAAAGGTGCAAGGGAAATGATTTGGCTTTAGCGATTGTTTGGTGACTTGAAAGTGCATCAAAATGAGTATAAACTATTTTGTGACAGCCGCAACACTATCTTCATGGCTCATAATCACTCTTCACAACATCACTCTAAGCACGTTGAAGCACATGCTCACTTTGTTCATCATGCAATTGAAGAAGGAAAGTTGGAAGTTGTTAAGATCGATACTAAGATCAATCCAGCAGATATATTCACCAAGGTTGTCACCAAAGAGAAGTTTGATTGTGTAAGGACTTCTCTTGGCCTTGTGAAGAAAAGATAAGTCAGCACTTCAAAAGGGTATTGGGTGATCAGTTGCAGCATGGTTGTCCTTCAGGTGGGAGTTTGTTAAGGAGTGAAGGCCAACAGTGATAATAAGTTTTATTATGTCTTTTATTATGACTCTTCATTATGAAGACTCTTCATATGTAATATTCTAGAGCCTTTATATTTGTTGCTCCTCCTCATTTGTAATTAACTTTTGGAATCAATACAATACTCTATAATCTAGACATACCCATGATTTATGGTGAGCCAAGATAAATCTTGTGTTTGTGTTTTGTTAATTAGTTTATTTATCTGCTCTTTATTTCTCACATTTTAATCCCTTTCAGGTGATTAATGTAATATTCCATGGAATACACTATCGTATATTTGTCTAAGCCTTGTTGAAGGAACAATCTAAAGTAGTAAATGATGTGTGGACAAAACATCATAGATGATAAAAGATTATCAAATACGATATAAGAAAACTATAAGCATTAATAATTTGTTATCGGAGAAAGGAGTAGCATTGACGGAAAGTGCAAAAGGATTCTTACATATACACCCTAATTACAATAGACTTTAGAGTAGAAATACTCAACTCCCCTTAGAGCTTGTAAACCATTATCTCTAATTGTAATCATACGAACTTGTTGAAGTCATCATTGATAATCATATAGTGACAAAATAGGAGAAATTAAGAAGACAAGCTATATCGAGGGTCATTATGTAGTAATTCACCGATGACCCATCAGGTGAATTACAAATAAGACACATACACCATATGAAAGAATTAATACCATCCAATCTTTGCAATGCAGTATAATATATAAATGCAATAGACTAACATGATGCACAAGAAGCTTGCAAATGTCTAGGAATATCTTTCCTAACCTTTGTCTTATTGTTTAATGGTTATTAAAGAAATGAAAAGAGTTTCATCACTATGTAGTTTTCGAAGGGCTTTCTATTGATAGTTATGAAACTACCATTGCAAGTTGCTATAGTTAGTTGGATACCTAGTCTTCTATTGAAAGTGTTTGATTGGAATTTTATATACTTGGTCTTTCATGAAAATTTAAAATAAGGGGAAGTATTGGTTGCATATACATGTAAATTCTTTAATATGAGTGAAATGAGATTTTCAAGAGAGGTTTTTGTTACCCTAATTTCCATGTACATGCAAATTTGGCTAAAACCTATCCCCAAGTCTCTATTTTCACCTTGCCAGGCATCCCTAAAATTTTCATGAATTTATCTCTTGTTTCCTGGCCTCTGCAATCTTTTAACTCTCTGGTCTGTAGGTCAAAAAATTCATAAACTAGCTGTTGGTGTTAAAAAACCCTAAGAGACCCTAGACCATGTTCTATTTTCATGTTACTTTATCTCAGCCACTTAAGTCCCCAAAAACCCATGTGTGTAATTCTTTCCTTTCAGTCGCAAGTTCTCCTAATCCCCGGCGGGTTGGACCTTTCACTCCCCGACTATGCAACTACAGTGGTTCATGTAATCTCTTAATCCAGGCGGTTAAGTTCTTAACATCCCGCGACTCTGCGAATAGTTTGCCTTTCCTCAGTCACCAGTTCTCTAGAAGTTTTCTAGCGGTTACCTTTTCCTCTCAGCGAACTGGCGACTGCAGTGTTTTTCTTAGTAGCAAGATAAAATGGCGGTGCTTCTAAACATTTAGCGACTAAGCTATTCTTCCTTTGGTCACGCATTCACTAAGGCTTCTGGAGTTAAATTTTTAGTGGGGTCCCAGTTACTGAGATCAACGGTTGTCGTAAGATCTCATAGGGCTTGTCAGACTTGCACTCTTACGACAACCATCGATTTTCCCTTTTTATTAGTGCTTCATGCTTTTGTGGGTCCACTGCCACATTTTCCTATGTGAAGGTTTTTCATTGGTCAAGAGGTGGTGACTTATCTTATTTTCAGAGCGGGCCTGAAAAACTGTATTCAGATGATACTACGGCTGGTGCATGATCTCATGCGTTGTGTCAGAGCCATGAGATCATGCACCAATCGTCAATCTTGATTTGTTGTCAGAGCTTCTTCGGTGGGTCCTTTCATTCTGATGTGCTTTCATTTGATTGGTTACTACATGCTGATGAGGACTTCCAGGTGGACCGATGTGTCAGTGGGGTCACGGCTTAATGAGGATCTAAGGCAGCTGTATAATCTAAAAGAATATTCGAAAGGTATGAGATCTTGCACCCGCCGTTACATTGGAATCCAAAAATTACAGTAGGACCGATGTCAGAGGTGCCAAGGTGTTTCTGATGAGGTAGTCAGAGTGAATAAAAGATTGACAGGTGGCAAGTCTGGGCCCAGGTTTGACAAAATATTTGGCGGCCCCGATAACTTCTCTTTGGTCGCTCAATCGCAGGATAAGTTAGTAAGGCCCTAAAATTATCAGTGATCTAGCAATTGTCTTCAATCACCAGTTCACCAAATGTAAGCCAGAATTCTCATAAGTGGTTAAGGGAGTATTTTGTGAATCAGCGAATGAAGGGTTTCTCTTGTTCGCGGGATATAACCAGGGTTAGGCGGAAGACTTACAGATTCAGTGATAGCCTTGTTCGCTGAATCGCTTCACCAAACTAGGGTAGGCCAAGGGATCTCACCACTTAGAATTCTTCAGTTGCATAGTTTTTGAAAGACTTAAAAGAGAAAAGGCTCGAGGTGGGTCCAAAAATGACAGAGGTGCTGACATGCTCAATTCCTATTGGCTATAGTGTGCCAAGGTGGGCCAAGACTTTTCAAAGGGTTTTATAACTGTTGTCAGGATAATCTAGGTTGTTCATCTACTGGGAAACAAAGTAATATCAATGGTCACATTTTAAAATGACCAGCTAGCTGTTAAATTTTCAAATTCAAATGTGTCTAAGAGAGTTTTTGCCAGTATTTGATTTGCAGGCCGCTAGCGGTGAGGTAGCTCAAAGAATTTATGTCTCCAAGACATTTGCAGTTAAAAGAAGATGATGAGGAATTCTAGGTGGCTGTCATGGGTTGATTCTTGTCTCAGAAAAGTACCATCTTGAGCATTCATGGTGAGACTTTGTGTAGGAAAGCAAATGAATCCAGGTCGCTTGTCTGCAGGTTGATGTAGTACAAGGATGGGCATGCAAACTTGAGGTCTGATCGGCCATATTTGTAAAGTTACATTCATGATCAAACTTGACAGATGTAGGGTTTTTTATTCTAATGTGAAAATCTTGTAACCCTAGTTAGGTTTTTCTGACTCCTGCCTGCGTGCAATTGAGTATGTATATATTGTATTTTTTAAGCTTTTGAGCTCAGAGTTGGACAATTGTAAAAAGAATTTCATTTTTCTTAAGGGTCATCTATGGTATCATCTCTACCCTTTGGCTTATATAGTTTTATTTCTCCCATTGATGAATTCAAACATTGCAGAGGTATTTTGTGACAATTCTTCATGTCCCTATGCTTCCTTGTATGAGTTTATCTCTTATTGAATTGAAGTATATGATGTTTTCAATGGTATCTCATGGTTCCTAATCCCTCTTACTTTCTGTAACTATGTGTATTATTGTGTTTGATCTTATCTAGATGCTTCTTTGGGTATACTTCATCCCCCTAACAATCTTGTCTCAATCCTACACCGAGTTGCAGAAGTGAATGTCTACTTGCAAGTCATAAATTGTGTCTTATGTTCAGACCCTTCTATGAAATACTTATGCAAGCCTATTCAGTGAGTTGTGACCTATTAGACTTGAGCCTTTCATTGATTCCATTCCTCTTTACTAAGATCCAAACCCTAATTTTGGTGCATCACCTAGTAGGTAGTTTGCTTTCAGTCTTTTCTCTTTCCAAGCATTCCTTCTATCCCTTTCCCTCAAAAGATTTATTTTTCATGTCTAGAAGCAAATTAAGGTGATTATCCAAGAGGAACCAGCCTAGAACCTGGAGGTCTCATCTCACTTAGCATAGGTCCCACAACTTGGAGATTATTTCCATGTTATACTAGGTTATCAAGACTACGAGAGCTTGAGACAAAGGTGCAAACTTAGTGTATAACAATTCTAGCACGCCCGGTGGGACTACACAAGAAGTTCATTATTCAAGATTATGTTATCTCTGATATACAAGTTGCATGATACAGGCTTTTAGAAGTTGTTCTACCAAGTATATCTAGCAACTCCACTGATTTCAAGGATTAGGGCTAACCTTGTTCAAGGTTTATGAGAAAGATTGAGACTAGGAGCTCAAAGCCCACTAAATTTTTAGAGTTTCCCTCAAGAAGAAGTCACAAAGTCATGTCAACTCAAAGAACATCCCCTGCAAGGAGAGTTCAATCAACACCTCCTGATACCTTAGAAAGGAGATCTTTGTCCTTTCATTCTAGAAGAAGAGGCAGATCTCTAACCAAAGATCTAGAGGAGGATTCAAATCCAGTAGCAAATACAACTCATATAGTTGTTAATCTTCAAATTCGAACTCCTACAATGACCAGACCATTTGCATTCGCACCTTTCAATCAGGGTAGTCCATTAAATTTTGCTCAACATCATGATGTGCCCTTGGTGGCACTTAAGAGTCTACCTAATTTTACAGGTGAAGGATAGACAATAGCCTTTGATCACATAAGAGATGTGACCGCCATCTGTAGCATACATAACATAACTCAAGAGGATGTGGCCACAAAATTATTAGCAGCCTCTCTAAAAGGTAAGGCTCTTGAATGGTTTAGAACTTTAACTGTTGGTTCTATTACTTCATGGGATGAGTTAGGGGATCTTTTAAGTAAGCATTTTGAGGATAAATCAGATAATTTGTCTCTGGTTGAGCAATTAACAACCATTAAGAGAGACCCTCAAGAGCAAATGACAGATTACAATAGTAGATTCCTTAAAACATGGAATAGAATTCCAGTCTCTATAAGACCATCAGCTGACCATGCTTTCCTTTACTACTTGCAAAGTCTAAATGGTCAAATTTCTATCATGATCCAGTCTATGGGTGGTACTTCTTTACCCCAAGCTTTTGACATAGCTGTCAGGGCTGAAAATTATTTGATCCAAGTAGGCATGATTGCTAGAAGGCCTCCAATGCCCATTTTTCCTAGCCTTCAACCCATTGCACCTACACAAGTACCCCCATTTACCCCTATTCCCACCATATTGGCACCCCAGGCTAGTACCAGTGGTCAAGAACATGCTGCAGCTAGTTTCTCTCAAGAGCTGCAAGAGATAAAGAATAGCTAACAGAGCAATCAGCAAGAAATGACCAATTTTTGCAGACCTTGACTAAAGAGGTCACAAATTTGAAGAAACAAGGTCAAGGAATCAGACCACCCTTTCAACCACAAGGCCAAGGTCCTAATCAGCAATATCAAAATCAAGGACAGCCTTATCAACAAAATAGGCCACCATACCAAGGAGGCTATCAAGGACAAAGACAAAGTTTTAATCAGAGACCATTTCAACCATACAACCCTGCACCTCTAAATTCTGCAAATCCGGTGAGGGATATGGTTCCTAGTCAAAATAATATGGCTATGGAGAATGAATAGTGTTTTCCTTGTAATCAGCTGCATAATCAGGCTACATGTTCAAATGGATGGATGAACCAAGCTCTAATGGTTCAAAATGCCTCACAAGCTCAATTAGAGGCTTCATCTAGTGGGTCAATTCCTCAACAGGAACCACAAGAGAATGAGACTGCTCTCTTCAATTGGGAGCAACTAGACTTCAATGGAGTCAATGATGAAGTTACTTTTGTTTCCTATACAAGAGCAAATAGAAGAGCTCAAGACATGGAGAGAGCAGATTCCAATGCCAAAGCCACTACATCTACAGAGCCATTGCAGCAAGCTACTCCCATCACACCTAAGGAGGCTCCTGTCATTACAAGCAAAGAGAACCAACATTCCAAAGAGGTGGATCCCATCATAGTAAAGGCACAACAAAGAGTACACACTGTGACACCTTTTAATATTGTAGACAACATGAAGAAGGTGAATGTCACCATGTCCATGTGGGACTCTTTGGCTCTTCCAGGACAACCTGAGATCTTGAAGAAGGCCATGATAGAAGTGACAACTCCTCAACCTACAAAAGAAGCTGCAAAGCCAGTGTTGGTTAACAGTGATCAAGAAAAGGAGGCTCCAAGTAGCAACTCCAAAGACAATGCCACACAAGGTAGGAACTCAAAGCCACCTCCCTTTTATGAATCTCTAATTATTGGAAAATCTTTAGTGCATAATTGTATGGTGGATAGTGGAGCTACTAGCACTGTAATGCCCAAGAAAGTAGCTGACCAATTAGGACTAAAATATGAGCCCTTCCAAAAGAAGGTTACACAACTTGATGGATCCTCGGTCAATACTATAGGTGTGGCTAAGGATACCAATCTAATCCTACATGCTAGTCCTAATTTTTCCATCCTCCTTGATATATATATTATAGATCTCCCTGCATTATTTGCTATATGTCTTTCAAGGGAGTTTACAACCAAGATAGGAGGCTATCTATCTTCTAATTGGTCTCACATGTTATTTCATAGAAGGTATGGGACCAAGGTCACCATTAAATTAGAACCATTAGCAGCACACCATATAGAGCCATATGTGTCAAATGCCATCAATGTAAATTGCCCCATATTTGATGATAGTGACTTCCAAACCATTAGTGAAGCAAGCACTAAGATAGAGAGTATCCCTGATATTCATCTAGATGAAAGAGCTTTAGAGGCCCAAGAAAATCTTATTTGGGATTTTGGTTTGGGAATTTATTTGATACAAGAAAGTGGGTTAAAAGAGCCAAGCCTTCTCAAAGAGGACACTGATTCAGAGGATCAAAATAATCAGGTTTGGGAACTATTTTTTGATGGAGCTAGAATTAGACACAGTTCTGGTGGTGGTGTTATGCTGGTGTCCCCAAAAGGAGAAAGGTATTATACTACCTTTAGATTCAGTTTCTCTTGCACTAGCAATACTGCAGAGTATGAAAGTCTAGTCAATGGACTAGAGTGGGCTAGAAAAAGAGGGCTTAAGGCCTTAAAAGTTTATGGTGATAGTGAATTAGTTGTCAGCCAAGTAAGAGGGATGAGTGTAACCAAGAATGACACCATTAAAGCATACAAACATAGAATTTGGGATGCAATTGAAGATTTTTGTGCTTTCAATATTGTTGCTATCCCTAGGAAGCTAAATCAAAATGCAGATAGGTTAGCTATTGTTGGATCTCAGTATGATATTCCAAATAGCATTTCAAAAGAAATAGATCAATAGCATATCAAAGTGATTGTCAGACCCTCTATTCCTGATAATGATGTCAATTGGCAAGTGTTTGACAATGATGAACAAATTCTGCAATTCTTGTTTGAAGATGTTTTTTCAAAGCATAATCAAGATAGGCTATCACAAAACTATGGTGATCAAGTGATACAACTAAAGTCCAATAAGATGCCTAGAGGTCTTGTTACATTAGAGGCTATCTTCAACAAGGATGATGAAGTCAAGAAGAATAAAGGTGGCCTAGTAGTTCAACAAGAACATTGTGTTGAATTAGAGTTGGAACCAAGTAAGAGCCTACAATTTGGAGAGGTAAACACTGAATTGGAAAAGCAAGCTTATACACAATTATTCAAAGGATTCAATGATGTTTTTTCATGGTAGTATGAAGACCTCAAGGGTTTTGATCCAGCCCTTGCTCAGCACACTATTGAATTAGAACCTAATGCCAAACCAGTGAGGCAAAAGCAAAGGCCTGTTAATCCCAAGCTTGAGCCACTTATGCATAAAGAAGTACTCAAACTAATAGAAAGTGGTATCATCTACCCCATTAAGCATACTAGTTGGGTTTCCAAACTTGTTCCTATCAGGAAGAAGAATGGAGAGATGAGGTTATGTGTTGACTTCAGGTATCTTAATAGGGCCTCTCTAAAAGACCGCCATCCACTGCCCTCCATGGAAAAAATTTTACAATGTGTCTCTAGATCTGAGAGATTTTCATTATTGGATGGCTATTTAGGATACAATCAGATCTTAGTAAATAAAGAGGATCAATACAAGACTGCATTTACAACCAAGTGGGGAACCATGGCTTATCAAAAGATGCCCTTTGGTTTGTCAAATGTAGGTGCTACATTTCAAAAGGCAATGGATATGGCCTTTAAAAGCTTAATGTACAAGTTTGTACTGGTCTACTTGGATGACATAACTATCTATTCTAAGCATGTAGTAGATCACATCAAACATTTGAGGAAGATTTTTGAAAGATGTAGAGAATTTTGGATATCTCTTAATCCCAAGAAGTGTGTGTTTGTAGTTCATGAAGGAAAATTGTTGGGATATGTAGTATCCAAAGAAGGGATCATAGTAGATCCTAAGAGAATTGCAACTATCTTAGAGCTACCCTTACCACACCATAAGAAAAGTCTCCAATCTTTCATAGGAAAGATAAATTTTGTTAGGAGGTTCTTGCCTAACATTGCAGATTTACTCAAGCCTTTGATAGCCATGTTAAAGAAGAGTTCAACTTTTAGTTGGACCAAAGAAGGGAGAGTTAATTTCCAAGCTATCAAAGAGGCCTTAACAAAAGCCCCTACCCTCCTAAACCCAAATTTTAGTAAAAATTTTATCCTTTATGCTTATGGAGGTCATGACACCATATCTGCAATGCTGACTCAAGAGAATTCAAATGGATTGGAGCAGCCTATTGCTTTCTTTAGCAAAGGTTTGGAAGAGTATGATCAGAGATACTCTTTCGTAGAGAAACATGTACTTGTTGTGGTGAAAAGCCTTAAAAATTTCAAATATTTTCTGACCCATAGCAAGGTACACTTGAAGGTTACTCATCCAAGTGTCAAAGAATTTTTTCTTTCCAAGGACCTGAATGAGAAAAGAGCTGGTTGGATCACCAAGGTGATGGAATATGACATTGATATTCAAACTACCAAGCTGGTTAGAGGAAGAGGTCTTTGTGAGCATTTGGCAGAGGATGAAAGTTCAAAAAAATCAGAGCAAATGGATGCATCTCTGGTGGTGCATGATACAAAAGAACAAGCCAAGGCAACAAGATGGTTGCCTAATATGATCAATTACTTGAAGACAAGACAATGTCCTGCAGATTTGGATTCAGCAAAAAGAAGGTATTATAGGTTACAATCTGTTCCTTTTGTGCTGATTGATGAAGTTCTTTTCAGGAAGGATCATAGTGGTGTCCTTTTAAGATGCATAGATTCAGAAAAGATAGCTAATGTCCTATTTGAGTTTCATGATGGACCTTCTAGAGGTCACTTTTCTCCTAGGACTACTGCTTTCAAAATCATGAGGGCTGGATACTATTGGCCATCTATCTTTAAGGATAGTCATGAGTATGTGAGGAAATGTATCAAGTGTGCCATGTTTGTAGGAAAAGAAAAGCTTGCAGCCTTGCCCTTACAGCCAGTCAAAGCAGAGCAACCCTTCATGAAGTGGGGTATAGACTTCATTGGCATGATCAATCCTCCATCTAGTGCAAGCCATAAATGGATAATTACTGCAATAGATTATTTCACTAGATGGACAAAAGCTAATGAGAGTGTTGTCCTAAGCTTTTATGATGATATAGTTCATAGGTTTGGCACTCCTGATTCCATAATTTCAGATAATGCATTGGCATTCACAAGCCTCAAAGTCTCAGAGTGGGTAGTCAGATATGGCATTTATCTGAATACTAGTTCCAATTATTATCCTCAAGGTAATGGCTTGGCTAAATCAACCAATAAGAACTTGATTAGGATAATCAAGAAGACTCTTCAAGACAATCAGAGAGATTGGCATACAAAGCTCAGGTCTACAATGTGGTTAAACAGAATTACCCCAAAGAAAATCATTGGTAATTCTCCTTACGTGCTAGTGTATGGTAAAGAGGCTAAATTGTCTATCTCAGCTGAATTGCCAGCTCTAGACCTGGCCACTCAGCATGCCCTATTTGAAGAAGGAGATCCTTTGCAGGTCAGATATGCTTAGTTGATGGAATTGGAAGAGATCAGAGACAAATCAATGCAGGATATGGAATTCCATCAGATTCAAACAAAGAGGGGTTTTGACAAAAGAGCCAGAGTCAGAAATTTCAAGGTTGGGGATGTAGTCCTCAAATGGGATGAGTTGAAATCCAGACCTGGCAGGCATACCAAGTTTGATTCATTTTGGAGTGGACCATTTGTCATAACAGAGTGCAAGGGATCTAATGCTTTCAAGGGATCCAATACTTTCCCGCTATCAAATCTTGAAGGAGTTCCCCTACCTATCTCAGTGAATGGTTTCCACTTGAAGCCTTGCTTTCAAGTTAATCCCTCTCTATAAATTCTTGTAATTATGTGTTTTCCCTACTTTCTTTCCCTATTTTCTAGGTTAGTTTCCTACTTTCCAAGAAGTGCTAGTGCACAAGTTTTGTCCCTCTATTCAGTTTTGTCTTTGCTAAAGTTTTGTGTTCCTGGATTGACCCCATGCCCAATGAATATATCAAGGCCACTAGTTTTCCATGTCTAGCAGGCTGACATCCAGTAGAAATCACCAAAATATTACCCTAATTTCCATGTACATGCAAATTTGGCTAAAACTTATCCCCAAGTCTCTATTTTCACCTTGCCAGGCATCCCTGAAATTTTCATGAATTTATCTCTTGTTTCCTAGCCTCTGCAATCTTTTAACTCTCTAGTCTGTAGGTCAAAAAATTCATAAACTAGTCGTTGGTGTTAAAAAACCCTAAGAGACCCTAGACCATGTTCTATTTTCATGTTACTTTATCTCGGCCACTTAAGTCCCCAAAAACCCATGTGCATAATTCTTTCCTTTCAGTCACAAGTTCTCCTAATCCTCAATGGGTTGGACCTTTCATTCCCCGACTACACGACTGCAATGGTTCGTGTAATCTCTTAATCCAGGTGGTTAAGTTCTTAACATCCCAGAACTCTACAAATGGTTTGCCTTTCCTCAGTCACCAGTTCTCTAAGTTTTTTGGTGGTTACCTTTTCCTCTCGGTGAACTGGCGACTGCAGTGTTTTTCTTAGTCGCAAGATAAAATGGCGGTGCTTCTAAACATTCAGCGACTAAGTGATTCTTCCTTTGGTCGCGCATTCGCTAAGGCTTTCGGAGTTAAATTTTCAGTGGGGTCCCATTTACTGAGATCAACAGTTTTCGTAAGATCTCATAGGGCCTATCAGAGGCTTGCGATCTTATGACAATCATTGATCTTCCCTTTTGCTCAGCGCTTCATGCTTTTGTGGGTCCACTGCCACATTATCCTACGTGGAGGCTTTTCATTGGTTGAGAGGTGGTGACTTGTCCTATTTTCAAAGCGGGCTTGATAGACTATATTCAGATGATCCTACGGCTGGCACATGATCTCATGCATTGTGTCAGAGCCATGAGATCATGCACCGACCATCGATCTTGATTTGTTGCCAAAGCTTCTTCGGTGGGTCCTTTCTTTCTGATGTGCTTGCATTTGATTGGTTTCTATGTGCTGATGAGGAATTCCAAGTGGACCAATGTGTCAATGGAGTCATAGCTTAATGAGGATCTATAGCGGGCATATAATCTAAAAGAATATTCGAAAGGTATGAGATCTTGCGCTCGCCGTTAGATTGGAATCCAAAAATTATAGTAGGACCAATGTCAGAGGTGCCGAGGTGTTGCTGATGAGGTGGTCAGAGTGAATAAAAGATTGATAGGTGGTAAGTCTTGGCCCAGGTTTGACAAAATATTTGGCGGCCACGATAACTTCTCTTTGGTCGCTCAATCGCAAGATAAGTTAGTAAGGCCCTAAAATTCTCAGCGATCTGGCAATTGTCTTCAATCACTAGTTCACCAAATGTAAGCTAGAATTCTCATGAGTGGTTAAGGGAGTATTCTATGAATTGGTGAATGAAGGGTTTCTCTTGTTCGTGGGATATAACCAGGGTTAGCCAGAAGACTTAGAGATTCAGCGACATCCTTGTTCACTGAATCGCTTGACTAGACCAGGGTAGGCCAAGGGATCTCGCAACTTAGAATTCTTCAGTCACATAGTGGCTGAAAGAGTTAAAAGAGAAAAGGCTCGAGGTGGTTCAAAAAATGACAGACGTGCTGACATGCTCAATTCCTATTGGTTGCAGTGTGCTGAGGTGGGCCACGACTTTTCAAAGGGTTTTATAACTGTTGTCAGGATAATCTGGGCCATTCATCTGCTGGGAAATGAAGGAATATCAACGGTCACATTTTAAAATGACCAGCTAGCCGTTAAATTTTCAAATTCAAATGTGTTTAAGAGGGTTTTTGCCAGTATTTGATTTGCAGGCCGCAAGCGGCGAGGTAGCTCAAAGAATTTATGTCTCTAGGACATTTGTAGTTAAAAGAAGATGATGAGGAAGTCTAGGTGGCCATTATGGGTTGATTCTTGTCTCAGAAAAGTACCAGCTTGAGCATTCATGGTGAGACTTTGTCCAGGAAAGCAGATGAATCCAGGTCGCTTGTCTGCAGGTTGATGTAGTACAAGGATGGGCATGCAAACTTGAGGTCTGATCGGCCATATTTGCAAAGTTACATTCATGATTAGACTTGACAAATGTAGGGTTTGTTATTCTAATGTGAAAATCTTGTAACCATAGTTAGGTTTTTCTGACTCTTGCCTGCGTGCAGTTGAGTATGTAAATATTGTATTTTTGAAGCTTTTGAGCTAAGAGTTGGACAATTGTAAAAAGAATTTCATTTTTCTTAAGGGTCATCTATGGTATCATCTCTACCCTCTGGCTTATACAATTGTATTTCTCCCATTGATGAATTCAAACATTGCAGAGGTATTTTGTGACAATTCTTCATGTCCCTATGCTTCCTTGTCTGAGTTTATCTCTTATTGAATTGTAGTATATGATGTTTTCAGTGGTATCTCAGGGTTCCTAATCCCTCTTACTTTCTATAACTATGTGTGTTATTGTGTTTGATCTGATCTAGATACTTTTGTGGTTATACTTCAACCCCCTAACAATCTTGTCTCAATCCTACACCGAGTTGAAGAAGTGAATGTCTGCTTGCAGGTCATAAATTGTGTCTTATGTTTAGACCCTTCTATGAAATACTTATGCAAGCCTATTCAGTGAGTTGTGACCTATTAGACCTAATCCTTTCATTGATTCTATTCCTCTATACTGAGATCCAAACCCTAATTTCAGTGCATCACCTAGTAGGTAGTTTTCTTTCAGTCTTTTCCCTTCCCAAGCATTCCTTCTATCCCTTTCCCTCAAAAGATTTAATTTTCATGTCTAGAAGAAAATTAAGGTAATTATCCAAGAGGAACCAGCCTAGAACCTGGAGGTCTCATCTCAGTTAGCATAGGTCCCACAACTTGGAGATGATTCCCAGGTTATACTAGGTTATCAAGACTACAAGAGCTTGAGACAAAGGTGCAAACTTAGTGTATAACAGTTTCATCATGAAATAAAGATGATTCTCTATTCTTTCATAATCTCAACTATACTACACTTTTCTAGTGAGACACTTTTATAGTGAGGCATAGCTAGTGAGGCATTATATGTAGGAAGTAAGGCATTGTTTTATTAAGTTGCTAAGGAATTTTTGAGTACTTTTTCATCTCTATGAGGGTTTTCTACTCATGAAAAATGATGTTATTGTCTATTATTGATTTTGGTCTACAAGTTCAAATTATGATTCTTGTGAATATTTCAGCATATGAATTTGTATTATGTCATTAGTTTCAATGATTTGGTTATGATTCTTCATGTTTAATTAAGTTTGATAGATTCACATGTATGGTGCATCTCGTGATAATAGAACTATCTCAAAACTAGAATTTTATATATTTGAAAGGTTGAGAAAGTTTAACTTAAAGTTTTAAAATTGATATACCACTAATTAACCCCTCCCCCCACCCCCCTCTTAGTGTTATTGCATTCCAACAATAAATGGGTTAGAAAGGTAACCCATGGAAAGTTCTTAATGAAGCACGATAACTAAATAAATGGATGGGGTAAAACATATTAACAAGTTAATATGACTATCTAGTCATCTAAGTGAAATTGATCAAATGTATGTCTTTGCATAGCTATCTATGGATGATAATCTAAGGCATAGTGTCTAACCGTCTGAGTTACATTAATCAAAGTCATAGTATCTAGCCATTTGTGGATTTTGATTGAAGATATGTACTAGAGTCTGGCCATTTGTAGACATTTATCAAAGGCTCAATGACACATGGTCTACCTCATGTCATGTGATGGTCCACTCTATTATAGATTCCCTACACCAAAATATTTTCTAGATCTTACTAATGACCCTATGTACTTATGCCATGTTAGACTTTAGTCTACATGATTGCATTGGGATTTTTATGTTGTTCTTTGATTATTGCACTTGTGTGTGTGTGTAAGCCTACTTCTCTAATGTGCATTATGTTTCTTTAGGTTGTGTGACTATCTCAAGGAGCACATTGGGGTGGGCCTAATGGTACCACATGGTTTATTGGAATGACATGTCACTGTTGGCCTGATTGGTGTATAGATGGTGGACTAGACTCAATGGCTGTAACATTGAGCACTATGTGTTATTCTCTATTCCTTTTCTCTATTTCTTTCTTTACGATATGAGTGATATCATGTTTCGATGTTTATACTTTCATGTTTCTTACAATTATATCATGTGATTATGACCTCGATCATATGTGTCTGGTACTCTTAGGTGTGGAGGTAATTGCTTTGTATTTTTTGGGAGATGCTCGTAGATTGTCACCTACACCAACACTTAGGTGTCTATGTTGATCATCATCTTTTTCCTATAGAGTGGCATCTCTACCTCTCTAGACTGAGACTTTTTTATTTGAAGATACTGTGACTTTGATCAATGTAACTTGGACGGTTAGAAACCATGCTCTAGAGATTAGATTTCCTTGAACTAATTTTAAATTTTTTCTTACAAATGATTATTAAAAGTTAAAATTAAATAATGTTATAAAACATAAATTAAATATGTGCTGCAACTTTTAATCAAAGAGATGAAATAGAAAATGAGGATTAAAGTTGTAAATATGATGGACTTTTATAATTATATTTAATTTTAATGCATGTAATTTTAAATTGATGAAATATGTTATAATTTATGTATAGTGCTTCTTGAGCATCCTATGAAGTGAAAAATAATATAATTAAATTTTAATTATTTTAATGTGAGCAGTGATGCTAGTGTGATACATCCATTAGTAATATGTTGTCCATGGGGAGATTCAACCATGTGACCTTGTACTTTACTGCAAGAAGCTCTCGCTAATCAAGACCAGACCCAACCCAAACTTTTAAATATAATTATTGATTAATTTGTATTAATTATTTTTATTGTTAATCTTTAAAATACTCCACATTTATCTATGTAAATTTTATTTATATTATTAATAATTATTTTGGCTACAATATCCTAGTTTTCCCTATTTCATTTTTTAAGTAAATTAATTAAGTCTCAAATATGATCAAAAAATATATTCGTTGATCCAAAATATTTTAAATGAAAGATAATGTCATTTATTAAATAGAATAATAAATAGAATAGAAAAAAGACATGAAAACAATTTTGGACTATTAACTTTTATAGTTAAAATGAAAAGGATTATATAACTTACATCACAATATATTCATATTCACAATTGTTGTTCAATAGAAAGATAGATAAATTAGTTTAGGTATTTAAAAATTAGAAAAATATATATAGTAGAAAAAATGGTCAAATTATTCTAATTCTACCATCTCATTAACTCGTTTATTGACAATTGACAAAACATAAAAATTTATTAGTATTGTTTCCTCTTACCAATTAATAAATATCCATATTTTAAGTAGAAGATATTTTTCATAACAATCCAAATTGTGATATTGCTATCAGAATTCAACTATGTAACTTTTTAGTCGAAATCATTGATTCTTATTTCATGAATAGTGACTCACAAGAACCCCTCTCTCATGAGAATGAATGGAACAATTTGCACTCATTGCATCTAGGTGATACTCATAAAGGTGAAGCACTAGAACTTCCTAGACTGTTCCAATTCAACTGCACAAAGTTTCCTTCAAGATTAACCCCACTTTACTTGCATATTCCATTACTCACAATATGAAGAAAAATAAATTTCTCACCATTTCTCTTTCCATTTCATATTCCATTCATAATTAATAAAAAGAGATCATCTTGATCAAAATATAAGTCTTCTTTAAAAATAAATTTCAAACAATTCACAGCTATATTATAATATGAATTTATTATTAAATATTAAAATATGATAATTTATACAAGAAAATAACCTTCAAAAATTCAAATTTTGTATTAATTTTGACTACTTGCAAGTGATGTAATACTATTCTAACTAATATTTATAGTAACTTGTTACTATAAATTTGACTACTTCAAAGTGATAGAATTGAAGTAATAGAATATTTGTGAATTCTAACTATTAATAGATTAAATCTATCATATTCCTATAATCCATTTAAATTCATTATAATAACTTCTGTCTTTGATTGTATGTGTAAATAAATTGAAAAAGTGTGAAAATAATTATTATAAAAAAACTATTTCCACAATATATTATAATGCAAAACAGATCAACACAATACATTAGTATGAGACAGAGACAAATCCAAATCTAATGTATACAATAGAAATTCATCATTATACTTATTTTTATAATACGAAGTTCCTTTAAAACGTTAATATTTAGATGACTTCAAGAAATTTTACTAAACACAATGATCCTCCACTAATGCTCGCAGGCACTTTTGATATTGTTTTATGTCAGCTATCTTCACAACATGGGCCATGCTTGGTCTCCCATTCTCATCCTCTTGAATGTACAAAACGTTTGAGCCGGTTGCCAGTTTTAATGTACATACATTGAACTGAAATTTAAAAGGATTTTAATACCAAGTCAAGGGCGAATCTGATTAAGACTTGACGAGGGATTAACTCTCCTCCATATATATTATCAACGTGTTTACGACTTACACCTCCTTCCTGAAATTTCCAAACTATTTTGTTGACTTGAAAAATTAGTCATTCTGAATAGATGTTTCAGACTCGTAATCTCCATATGTCAGTCTGCCTTAAACAATACTTCGATAAATCTCAACAACGAGACTTCAAATAGAAGACTCGTCCTCACCTATGTGTGGTTTATACTGCGTAGTCTTACATGTTAGATCCCACCAACAGCTGAAAGAGTCACAGAAATCACCAAGAACATGGTACAAACGAGCATAGTATACACTTATTTTGTAACTATTGAAAGCCAAATCCAAGCAACGGAATCATGTGCCATAAAAGGGTGAAAGTTGTCCAAGCCATTAAGAAGACAACCAAATTAACAGTTAAAAAATCAAGACACACAGAGACAGTGTGGTCCCAAGTACTGCAAAAAGTAGGGAGTGACTTTGCTATACGAAAGAGTCGGTGCATTTTAATTGGAACTACTGTAAGATGTCGGGATGAGGTTTGACTATATGAAATAGTTTTAACCTTCACTTTAGGGTCTCATATTAAGGTACTAGTTTTATTGCTGTGAGTTTATATTGGCTGTGAATGGTGAGTGTTTTCAATGGTTTTTTTTTTTTTTTAAATGTGGAATCTTCTATAAAAATGAAACGAAGATGAGAAGAAAAAGTTTTATATCTAAATATTTGTTTTGATTTTTATTTAATTTTTTTTATAAGAATGATTAGTTTTTAGAAAAAATTATTATAGATAATTTTTTAATAAATGATTATTAAAAGTTTAGAAAAATATGTCTTTCATTTATTGGTGTTGAAGTAGATTAATATTTACACTATGCCTACATTTCATTTAGGTATTACTTGACATAATTTAATAATTCTTAAGTACATATGTATTTGTTTCTTGGTAGTTGGATGTTATCTACTCCTTACCTATCCTGCCCTCTATTGGTGCTCCTTCGCTTGCTCTTATCTATATAAAGAGAACTTATTGTACATTCTTATTATCTCAATTTCATTTACATTTTGATGAGATATTATATTCTCTCTTATATAAATTTATAGTTGTTTGTGCTCTTGACATTAGAGTCAATACTCCAACATGATATCAGATCCATCAGATGACAACGCCTTCCACATCTAAGATTTTCACCGACTGAGATTGACGTCTAGGGAGTTGCAATTATGTGATAAATGCACCATTTTGTTGTCATGGATTGAATTTTGTTGCCATGATTTGACTATTTGACTAGATGTAATTTGTTGTCATGGATTAAGTGTTTGGAATTTTGATACTTGTCTTGGTGATTAAAGATTTTATTTTCCTTTCAATTATTGTGTTTGTATTTATGGCGAGCCTTACAAGTTATATATTTTTGTAGGTGAAAGGTCAAATAAACCAATAAACGCACCAACTAGGAGCAAGTTGGAATGAAAACTTGGAAGAGATTATTGACATTAGATTTGATGGTACTCCAATAGTTGTACACTGTTGGGTAATATTAAAAAAAAATTGTATAGATTTGTGAAGTACCCAATAGTTGTACACTACTTGGTAATATTAAAAAAAAATTGTATAGATTTGTGAAGTACCTAGTAGTTGTATACTGAGTGAGGGAATTTAGAAAATAAACATTGCTTAATTCAGGCGAGTTGTAATTTTTGTCAATCACAAATCAAATATTAAATTGTGATACTTTATGTTTGTATTGGTCCATATTGGATTTCATATTTATATATTTTATTTCTAAATGTGAGATGCAATAGATATGTTTAATTTTCACGCACTCTTATATATTTATGAAAGATTCTTTGTTTTAAAACTCGGACACTTATTGTAGTCAACTTATTTATAATAATAAGAGCAAAATAGATTACATAACATTTGATAATATATGTATATATAATTTTTTTATTTGAATATTACAAGTTCTCATGTGTACAACTATTGATTCCATATATTACATATTTGGTAATATTTTGATTAATATATGAAATTTATATAAATAAGATTTAATATTAATTTTTTTCCACTAATAGTATTTATAATTACAATTTCTATAATGACTATTAGACCTCTCTCAACTACTGATCCCTCTCCCCTAATTTGTAGAATGGTGAATTTCTTTTGTGATTGGCATGTATGGTCTGTTTGATCATTTATTATTGATAGTAATATATTATAGCTCATTATTTATCCTCACGATTCATGCTTGTGCTTGAGTTGGTGAGCCACATTTTATATGTCTTGATCGACTTTTCACACGACATAGGACATCACCAATCTATGACATTTATGATAGGTAGTTTCAAAATTGTTTATGGAGACCAAGATTTTTCTTCACATTGATAGATCGGGTTGATTTGCATTGTCGTGGTTGATTGGCGAGCCTATGTTGTTTTAAAGATTTCTCTGCATGGCTCCATGATATTTTTTTGGTTTGGTTTGAAGATCATATGTTTGATTTTATGTTTTATGTATTCTCTAAGGTTAAATGCATTGTTTATTGCGTAGATGATTGTGTTTTGATAATATTTGGCATTTGGTTGAACTTAGCTCAAATTAAGATCATTTTACTCACATGGAACTTAATACTTAATTAGACATTATTTTAATTTGTGTTTTGCTTTGGTTTTCATTATTTCTATCAAATTTGGATAAATTTATAATTGTGGCAGATGTTTGGTTAACTTTATCTTTATTGCATTTATTTTCTCAAGCATAAGATTTTAGTTTAAACTGCCTTTGCTTTGATTTTTACTATTTTCTATGAAATTTGGCTAAATTTAGTACTGAGTACTTTGGTTAAATCTAGGGTAATCATATTTAATTGCTCAATCTTTAGCATTGGAGTTTTTCTGAGATTAAGATCATTCATTTTTATTAAAGTATGGTAGCTTATGGCTACGTGACACTGATTATTGCGTACATGGCTGAATTGGGGTAGTTTTTGCTTGAAAGTTGAATATAGAGAATTTTAGGATGATCTTTCCATGGTGGTATATAGATCTAAAAAAATTTACCTGCATAGTTCTTTTTGGGATTGTATTTTACGTCAATTTTTACTATACATGACTGAACTTGTTAAATTTAGTACAATCACATATGTTGATGCTATTATCTCAAGTTTTATCTTTGTTAAGGCTATTATCATTTAAATTCAAGACTCAAGAGACTATATACATGGTCATGTGGATTCCTTGATTTAGATACTAAAATATTAATGTTTGTACAACTACACAATTTTTATCAGCGTATAGCATCAAATAATTTCAATGTCTAGCAACATCTATTAGTCTATTAACAGGTTACATCTCTACTCTTTGCATGAGATGTTTGTTGCAATCCTCGATGTAATGCTCTACCCCTAGAATATCTAAGATTTGATTACTGGCATTGTAAAATAATTTCAATGTCTAGCAACACTTGTTAGTCTACTAACAGGTCTACATCTCTACTCTTTGCATGAGATGTTTGTTGCAATCCTCAATATAATGCTTTGCCCCTAGATTATCTAAGATTTGATTATTGGCATTGTAAAATCATTTCAGATTTGGAGAAAATATTTAAGGTTCTGCTAAATCTAGAGGGTACAATGAGAATATTTTTAGGACTATAAGTCTAATACTGGATTTCTCATTGAAAGAGTTATTCTAGATTTAGATACTAAAATATTAGGGCCTGTTTGGTGCCTGGAATTAACCTAGAGTAGGCATTATTGAATGCAAGAATAAACTAATTCGCTATTTGTGGCAATTTTTTGAATTCTCGAATTAGAAAACTAATTCCTATTTTGGGTCTTATGCTTGCATTAGTTAATTTGAAAAAAAGGTGGAATTAAACTTATTCCAGGAATAAGCTTTTCATGGATTCAAAATTACATCAAAATGTATAAGTTTTTCGAGTCCGTGGGTGAACAGTTAGGGAAATTATAATCTTTTTTTTTATAATCTTGTTGTTTTTACTATTTTTTTTTTAATTTAAATTTTTTATAATTTTTTTTTTAATAATTTTTTTTTAAAAAAATTTTTATAATCTGATTTTTTTAAGTGAATAATACATATTTTAATTTAAAAATATAAAAGTTAAAAATACATATATTTTTTAATTAAAAACCCAGCAACAAAAATGATAAGTTCAAAAATTAAAAATTAAAAAATAAAAAATAATTCTTATTCCAATTTCACATTATGGGATCCAAACGCAGAATAGATTATTCCATCTTTCATTTTGAGGATTAATTAATCTGAGAATAGGTCCTTATTCTAGAATAGGCCTATTCTAGATAAGTTAATTCCATGCACCAAATGGGCCCTTAATGTTTTGACAACTACACCTAGTCAAAGGATATGGAAAATGGACCCAAACCCTACTAGTGTTCAATGGTAAAGTGGTCAGAGGTGCCCTTAGAAAATAAAAAAGTTTGAGCCCTTGCAGTCTAAAAGTATTTGACACTCAAAAAATCTTTGAAGTTCGACCAAACCTAATAAGTAAAATGCTAAAGAATCATGATATCGAGTGGATTATTATTGGATTTTATAATAGTTAAAGTGATGAATGGTATAGTGCTTATATGTTTAGAATATTCAAAAGCTACAGAACTCAAACCCTATAGTACTCCATAGTAAAGTTGTAAAAGGTTCCCTTAGAATGCCCAAGGCTTGAATCTTGGCATGTCAAATGCTTTTCAATAACTACACCAAACTATAATATATATTGTAGGATACCAAACAATCTACAAAGGATAGCGACTTTTCTCCATTATCATAGGGAAAAGGAAAACTATAGGAAGAGATGAACAAGAATGCTAGGAAACCCAAAAAATAATATTTGGTGACATAATAATTTCTACAAATATTTTGTTCTACAAAATTGCATCAAAAGGAATTATAGCATCAAATAAACATATCAATAATTCTTGAAATAGATGTGCCTGAAATTTAAAACATTAAAAAAGAAATGAATCTCTCAGTTGATCTTTGTTCTACAAAATTTCATCAAAAGGAATTATAGCATCAAATAAACATATCAACAATTCTTGAAATAGATGTGCCTGAAATTTAAAAGATTAAAAAAGCAATGAATCTCACAGCTGATCAATTCAAGGACAAAAGGTAGATCACCAACTAATTTCTTAAAGTTTCCCAAAATTTTAGACGTGTAAATAAAATAACAAACCATAGGTAGAATTTTTTTTGTACATAAACAAAACTATCTCTCTCTCTCTCTCTCTCTCTCAAATGTTAAAACATGTTCCTTGAATCAAAACCTTTCAAATCATTTTTCAACCAAGTAGGTGTACATTCTTAAAAAAAACATTTAAACATTTGTCTTGATTGTCTTTGTAACCTGTAAAATTTAAATAACTTATATGTTAATTTTTAAATTATGACATGTAATTAAATTTTTATTTAAAACTCTCTCTCTCTCTCTCTCTCTCTCTCTCTCTCTCTCAAATGTTAAAACATGTTCCTTGAATCAAAACCTTTCAAATCTTTTTTCAACCAAGTAGGTGTACATTCTTAAAAAAACCATTTAAACATTTATCTTGATTATCTTTGTAACCTGTAAAATGTAAATAACTTATATGTTAATTTTTAAATTATGACATGTAATTAAATTTTTATTTAAAACTCTCTCTCTCTCTCTCTCTCTCTCTCTCTCTCTCTCTCTCTCTCTCTCTAATGTTAAAACATGTTCCTTGAATCAAAACCTTTCGAATCTTTTTTCAACCAAGTAGGTGTACATTCTTAAAAAAACCATTTAAACATTTATCTTGATTATCTTTAACCTGTAAAATGTAAATAACTTATATGTTAATTTTTAAATTATGACATGTAATTAAATTTTTATTTAACTCTCTCTCTCTCTCTCTCTCTCTCTCAAGTTTTAATTATTTAAGTCATTCTTTGTAAGGTAAAATGTAATCTACAGTATGTTTTTGATAGAAAAAAGTATCAAGAGGGTGTTGGCCCGTGGTACAGAAGGACTAGAAGCACATTAATAGCATATTAATAGCACTAGTCATAAGCAATTCATCAACAGTAAGTCAACAGAAAAATCAATGTCTAGTCTGCCTTTATCAAAAACAAATATAACAGTTCTTTTCAAAAATAACGAACCAAAGTATCTTAAGCAGATAGTAAAAAACATATTAATAGTAGTGTGCCATGCAAGGTTAAACTAGGAACTAGACAAATTAACCTTAAAATAGGAAAGTAGCATAGAAAAACTAGGGCCAACATGCCTGATCAAAACCAAAAACCTCATGGTAGCAATAGAAGCTAGGACCTCCTACCCAAACATTTGGACATCAGGGTCGCGGCCCACTCTTCCTACAAGAATAGGAAGAGGTCTTTGTTGCCTTTGTCTACCCCTAGTTTGCCTCTAGCCAACTTCTCCTGCACAGTGCAGAGGGTCACCACCGACGCATGCATGACCTTGAGAGAGAACTTGTTTGTATCCATGATGCAGGTTTTAATGTCCAGCATGTCATGTTTGACACTTAAGATCTCGTTGTCCAGTTCTAAGAAATTCAGCTTAAGGGAGCCCTTAAGCCTTTCATTACCATCCAAAGCCATAGAGTTGTGCTTAGTAGGAGGGTATTGGTCTATTGGTCATGGGAGGAGGCCAGGGGCAGGGTATTACTTTGAGGAATCTCCATAGTTGACTGGCAGTTCAGGGGGGAGTGGCGCCAGTCTTGTGTGAGCTTGGGTGATCATCAGAAGAGCCCTCAATCGACTCATTGGCAAAGGTGTCATTTTCCAAAAGGGACTTCTCCTTCGAAGCCATTTCCCTGATTCTAGTTTTGCATTTCTCCTTAGCAATTATGTTAGAATGGCAGAAAGAGCCCCCCAAATCCACCTCCAACTTGACCTAGCTTTCCAAAGTCCTTTGTTTTCTAGGCTTCCTTTCAGTCTCAGGGGTACTATCAGTCTCCTTCATTTCCTTATCTTCCAAGGACTCTGAGACATGGGATTTCTCAAGCTCCTCCACCCTTTTAAAAGGGTTTTTCATGCATCTCTTGTGGCTTTTACCTTCTTTTGGGACAAGGTCTATTTCCAAGATCTCCTGGATAGACTAGGAGGGGGATTGAGTGGGATTTTTGGCTTTCGAATGGGAATCTTCTTGGGTGACTTCTTGGATGAAACAGGGAGGTTGGGGCAGAGGGTAGATGGCCTTATGGAAGTTATAAAGACAAAGAAAGAGGCCCTGGTGGAGAATAGGGATCGGCTTTTCAAGGTTTTTATTTTCCCTTATATCTAGGATATTGCTTTCAATAGAGTTAAGAAGGTAAAACAGAATGGATATGAAATCCCTATCCCTAATATGATTGAGAAATGGAAAATGGTAATAGTAAAACACTATAAATTTACCTTCCAGGGTGAAGTACTTCATAACAATGTGGCACACCTTGGGCCAAAACTCCGAGAGCTCCTCGCGATTGAAACCTCCAGACTTCTTTACAGGTTTCTCCCCTAGCCTGAAAAATTGGTTGAGGTTGGTGGGGTCCAGTGTCCTACTAGTTTTTTTTCTATTTTCTTCCTTCCATAGAGAGCCCCATCACCTTAGCGATAACCTCCTCGTTAATTTGGAAGTGAATACCCCCAATAGAAACTTTCCTATTGTTCCAGGAGGAGACAAGCTACTTGGATAATTTCTCATCATGGCCCCCCTTCATACGCTCCATAAAACCCCAAATACCACTTTCTTTATAGTAGTGGGTCACCAGAGGGTCAGAGGTAAACTCCTCATCAATTTTATCAAGCTCAATGTGTAAGGTTTTGCCTCCCGTGTCGATAATCTCCTTATCCTGCACTAGATTTTCCTAAGAATTGCAGGGCCGAGCTTTGTAAACCAGAGCATAAAATAGGTTGTTTTGAGTTAACCATTTTAAGAGGAAAATCTACAGTATGTTAATTATAGGGTAAAAGCACAAAGCTGTGTCACGTTTCAGGACAACTTATCAGCACAGCTGAATTTGAGTATTTATAACTAAAATTATTTTTTATCAAACATATGGTCTAGCTAGATTCATTCTAGCTAAGTTAGATAAGTTCTTCACCTTTTCCAATTGGAAATATCTATTAAATGAATTTTTTATAACAATTACTAAAGAAATAAAATTATTTCAGAAAAATGATGTTTCAATAACTCTTACTATTTTTCATGATATTTTTTTACAAATATAAAAATACCCTTTTTAAGAGCACAAAGTCAAGATTATCATTATATAATTTTTATAGTATTTTAAGTAGATCTAATATATTATAATTTCAAAATACTGCAAGTAGGTATTTTAACATTCGAGAACAAGATGCTTCAAAAATAGAAAAAAATAGTAAAGCTTATCAGAAAAATTGAAACTTTGTATTTAACACTAGAGGAGAGAATTATCTTTAAGAGTGTGTAATTTATTTTCTGAATGGTGTAGATTTGATAGGGGAAATTTGACGCGAGATGAAAACTATCGATTTTAGGTATGTTTGACTTTGAGTAGTTATAAAAGAGAAAATATAAATTGAAAACTAATTTTTCTTCTTTTCTGCACTAGTTGTACATTTTAGCTATGACATATTTTGAAATCAAAGGAAAAAAAGATTATTTGCATATACTTTTTTGGTGCGGACAAGACCCTCATTTTTTAGCATTTTTCAGCAAGTAAAAAATGGACTTAAAAATTTAAAAACTATGTGAATTCTTGTTCAAAAAAAATTAAAAAAATTATAGGCATAAACTTCATCCACTTTTACACATTTCATTATTTTACATCATCTCCAAATTTTAAACATAAATGTCATTTTTATGTCGTTAAAGTTAAAAATTTTGTGTGTTGTTGACCTTTTCCTTTATAAAAGTGTGACACAGCTTTGTACTTTTACCCTATAAATTATCATGTTTTTATATGTACGTAGATTAAAAATATGGATGATTTTCATATTGATGAGCTTATAGGTCAGCATGCACCACCACCACCTCCACCTCCCCCTCCCCCTCCACCTCCACCTACAGAGTTGAGAGATAATATTAGGAGAAATGTAGAGGCAATAATGAGAGATTTAAATATTATTAGGAATGATCCATATCCATCAGCCCAACTACTATACCTTGCAGATAGCATGCAAGGCATAGTAGATTCAGTACACACATTAGACTCTGAGATTGATAGTTTCTAGTCATAGAGCGAAAGTATGCGTGGATATTATGCTGACGGCCTCTCTTATAAAGAGGTTAATAATTTAAAAATTACAAAAATTGATATGGCACACTATTTTTTGAACCCTAAAATGGGTGAGGAGATACTTGGCAAGAAGCCACGTATTTCTATTAGATGGTGTAGACACCCCGATATAGTAGAACATTTTTGGGAGCAGTGGTGGATGCTATTTGACCATCCACCACATGCTAATCATGATGTCCCACTTTATTTTTTGAAAAAATTATGGACTGAATTTGAATTGGGTAGGAAACCCAATTATTTTGACATGAGAGCATTCCAGGGGGTTGTTCAGGGCATGCCAAAGGAAGGGCCATGGGCCAAATTGAGTGATAGAACTAGAAATCATGTGTGCAATGAGCCCCTTGTTTCTCTTCCTTCTCTTGTAATTCCTGCACATGTCCATCATCGAGAAGTATAGTCATCTCTTTGTTCTTTGAGTGCCCTTACGGGAAATTTGTTACAGCACCTAACCCAAGAGAGGGCTACCCCCAGCATAGCACACATTTGTAAAAGTTGTGGGTGTGTATGTAGGGGTCCCTAGATTGATCCTAATGTTGCACATGGTGGATATGCTAATGATGATGGTGGCGCACATGGTGGATATGCTGATGATGATGGTGGTGCACATGGTGATGTTAGAGGTGATGTCAGATATGGTGGCATACATGGTGATGTCAGAGATGATATCACATCATATGTTGATTTTCTCAATGCCGACGATGATCATCCCATAGAGGCAAATTTAATTATAATTTATATAGTGCAATATTAAATTTCATATTTATACAATTATGAACCATAACATGTGGATTTTTTGGTGAAGAAAGGAGGGTTAACCTCCATCATTCATTAGTCATCATCATATGACATCGACACCTCGACATCTTGGTGCTCCATTCACGATATACACTTTGATCTTGATACATTTAAACTTTAAACAAAATAAACTTTAATTGATAATGTGTTCAACATATTTTTTTGATTTTGTAGGGTCTCTCATGTACCACTAAGATTGGCAGTCCTTCATCTCTATCCCATCAGCCACTGAGAATCAGCCACATATACTTGTAGTATGTTTTTCATTTATTAATTTTAAGTGTTTATATCTCACTAATTTATGTACAACTTTGATTCACACTTATTTTTTTGCAATTATAGGCTTTTGGATTGTCTCATGTTGCACAATCACATTTACATCCTGACTCATCGATGACATTAGCTACATGTCACACACAAGTAATGTACATACTTTTATTCCATAATGTACATGCTTTTTTTTCAATTTTAGGCTTTTAGATTGTCTCATGTTGCACAATCACATTTACGTCCTAACTCATTAGTGATATTAGCTACATGTCACACACAGGTAATGTACATGCTATTACTATGTTTAATTGCATGGTACAGATCGGTAAAAAAATGATTGAAAACTCATCAATCATTGAGATCAAGGCCACAGTCCTATTTTTTTGGTTGCAATGACTCTTTATGAAATGGGCACCCGTTATTTAAATAAAATGGATGCCTAATATTTAAATGAAACGAATGCCCATTTTTTAATTTAACAAAATAGGTGCCCATTTTTTGAGTTTAAAAAAGTGGGCACCTATTTTGTAAAACTTTGAGCGAGAACCGTACCCGCTGGCTTGGTTTTTGGTTCGTGATAGGCTTGGTGGGACCAAGCCTATCCTTGGCCCTGCAAAAATATGTCTAAGGCATTATAGTATAAAATTTTTTCCTTGCCATAGTTTTATCGACCCCTTTCCGAATGAATTTTTTGTTAAAATGAAAACCCATTTTAGCTCTTATTGTGGAGATTATAAAAATATAAATTTTATAATGATTTGATAAATTTAATATTTTTACAATATTTATTAAGCCAACATGGTACCTAAACTTGAAATACTAAGGTTAACTAAAAGTTTAATAACTTATTTAATTTTACATTTTTTGAAAAATGAGTTATATGTCATCAATCTACATAGAATTTCCTTCAATTTAAAATAAAAATTGAAAAAAAAAGTGAAGTTATCATCAAATTATGGTGGCCATACACCTGAGGTTTCGAAAATGTACTGTATAGATAATTAAAAATTAATAAATAAAAAAATATTCAATAAAACATAAGATAATATCCTCGTCAATCTCCAGTGTGTTAGGTACCTTTTCCCAAAAGGATTCATAAAAATACCTTCATTTACTTCAAAAAAGGGTGGTTGTACATGTGTGAGGTGTGGTCCTGATACAGACATTTTGAAAAAGTGGTTTTTAAACATGCATAATAAAATTCAATTTATAACATGTGGGTATTGAAATAAATTACATATTTGAAAACTAGACTCCGGGCACTAAATTGTATATTACTGAAGTTTTCCAAGATTCAATCTTTAAGTGCCTCAAATTTTGACATCAATTGACAGAAATTTTGAAAAATAGAGAAAACACTTCCACTTTCTAGCCAAAAGTGGGACTCAACTTCTTGCAGCTACCACCATCTTGTTTGCTACAAATGAGGTTTTTTAGCATTATAAACTATTTTTTTTAGAAGTTATATCATTTGGTGTCTCCTTTATCTTTGAGTATTTTTGTGAGTATTTTTGGAAGAATTGCTATTATTGGAAATTAATTTTTTTATAGGAAATTGAGTTATTTTATTCTGACATATATTAGTGAGCTTTAGTTATTGTTGTATTTGTATAATGATGTTTCTATTCCTGACAGATTTTGGGAGAATAATATTTGGAAAGGTTACAAGGATCAAGTTTTTAGAGTTATTTTTTAAAATGTAAATGGTGACATCCTCAAATTATTTATTCACTAAGTGTCCTCATGCTATGTGCAATCAAAATCAAGATTTATGTGAAGATCCTGATACTCTTCCATCTCTCCATGATCCTATTTACAATGGTTAATGTCGATAACATCTTTTCCCTTGTTGTGGTGAGAGGCACATCCCTAATCAGTAAAATATTATTCAATTTTCTAAATATCCACTTGTAAATTACCCTCCAAATCTCTCAAATGTTTAAGAGTTTTAGTAACACATTTTTTCTTAAAGGTCATGGGAAACATACATTTTTGTAGTGGTTCATCAAGTGATTCTAGCAATCCTATCTTCACTACTTTTTTTATTTTCATATGATCCATGATTTCTTTCAGCATTGAAAACAATTGCTTATAATAATCTTCTTCATCTTTAAATATCATAATATTGGCTCTCACACTATTATTGGTCTACACAAGGGATTTGTAGTGGGATCCAATGTGTTTAATAAGGGGAAACCCTCTAAATTTTAGATCTTCAATCTAGTCGAGCTAACTATCCTACCTATGTGTCTTTCTTCTCATAATTGGGAAATAAGGGCTTGGTTCTCCTTTGATACTAGATCCACTATAGGAAAGGAGGAACTTTCTTGCTAGGATGAAAAGGGTATGAGAATTTCTCTAGGATAATTAGAAAGTTGGGAAACCATTGCTTTGAGCTTGGCCTTTCCCTATTTGTCCTTCTCTAGTCTTTCTTTCACATGCTAATGGGAGAATTCCCATATTTGGATAGTCTTCTCATGTCTAGGAGGACCAACATCAATCCTAGTTACTGTGAAGTCAGAGGAATCCATATGAGCTAATTTATCAGTGGACTCAATCTGTGAAATTTCCATGATTACATGCCTTGTTTCTCAGTCTTCCCCCAAGGAAGCTAGTACTGTAGGATTCCTCTTTTTTTGAGGTGTGGGAGATCCCTTGAGAATATTATCTACCATGTATTGAGGAGGTATGTTGTCCTCTTTTTTCTTTCTTTTCTTTTCCAAAGATTTTTCTAGCCAAGAAGAGGTGGATAAAACCCTTGGGGTGGACTTGAGGCTTTCTAAATCAAACAATTTTCTTACAACTAGAGGAGTGTCCCTTTGACAAAAGATGAAAAAAATTAGAAATATTCTCAAAAATAGAACTAGAGGAGACTGGGTCTTGGAATACCTGATGATCTTGTGGGATTTTTACTTACTACTCTTCCTATTGCTGGCTAGACATTTCATGCTACATATCATGTGGCTCTCCTTGCATAACCTCTTATTTTGTGATTTCTTCATCTTTGGATTTTTCCTCTTTTGTGAGTTCTATGTCTAGAAGGAATTCTTCTCCCACATGTAGGCTCAGGCTCTTGTTTATTTTCTGGTTCACCATCTCCTCCAGAAGACTGAGAAGATACTTGTATTGAGGGACTCAATAGGGCAGTAACAACAGGCATTCATTCTTGGCTCTACAAAGGGTTTGACATCGTTTGTGTAGAGATTCCTTTCTTCTTCTCAGTTTTTTTAGGTCAACCCACCTTCAAGTTCTCTTCATTATCAGAGTCATGCACAAATCAAAATTATCAATTTCTGGAACGTCCCAATTTGTGGGCTTTATTGGGGTTCCTTTAATTTTCTTTAAATAACATAGGTTAATTAATTTAGACCATCATCCACTAGGCTAGTAATATCGATACTCACCTTGTATAGCTTGATTTGGTCTACAGTAAGTCTTAACGAAGACCTCTCTCTCATTTCAATGTCATCTTTATAATTTATCCAGAAGTCTTCCAACTCTAGTACATGGCAATGCTAACCATAGATGCAAATTGTCTTTAATAAATCTGATATGATCATACTAGGTCCTAATGACCTTGTATTTCTGGAAAGGCTATCTGGTTGCGATAGCTTTGACTACATTTGTAGTGTTAGAACTGGAGGAGCACAAATATTCCCCTACTATTATAAAAAATGGAATCTCGACCTTGTGCCTTTAACCATACCTTTTTTTCACTTCAAGTATTTTCTGACATAAGTTGTTTAACACCATTTTATCATCGGGATATCTAGGTAACTTGTAGGGAAAATCATTGAATGCACCAATATGGAAATATGTGAAATTTGGGTACTGAGTGAAATAGTTATCATACTTGGAAATTGCACCAAATTCCTCTCGAGATAACCTCCAATCCAAACACCATTGTAATTCCTAGGTCAATCTCATAGTAAATGTGTCATTCACTCTCTTGCATTCCGCATAACTCTTGTGTAGCTACAAGCAAAGATAAAATTCATAGATTTGCATGTCATCCTCAAAATCTTCAACATGAATCTGACCAAGATAATATTTTGTGCATTCTAGGGCATGTATAATATTCAAAGATATAAATAAGAAAAAATGATGCTTGGCACTCAACATTAGGAATTCGATTCTATCACTAATACGCTTCATCCAGTCTATTTATCTTTTTTCTATGCGCATGGTCTATACCAAAAAGAAAGTCTACTCTTGCAAGTTCAATGCTTCTTCACTACCCCTGGTTTTGTGTAATAGGACCAACATTTCAATAATTTCCCTTTTCAAATTAGCACCATAGATAGTCTTGGTAAGTTTATATTTGTTGGACCTCTCTTTCTCAAACCACTCTTTTGAAATTATGACCCTCTACCTTGTTTTCTTTTTACTAAAAACTAAAGCTGAGCCAGTGAAATCCCAATCTATGTACACTTCTCTCACTGGTAGGCAGAAGAAATTATAGATAGTGGCTTTGTCTATTGTTATGAGAACCTCTTCATTATATATTTTTATTTGGTTGGTTGTAGGGTTGAAATGAGAAATGTACTCCTAGATTATTTTTGGAGATTTCACAATGAGTGGGAATCCAGTTGCTTCCATGAGGCTACTTTCTATTAGTTTTATTATGATTGGGTGCCTTGGTTCATGGTGGACCCTTTGGTGAAGGTCTCCCCAGTCAAAAAGACTTAGCTTTGTTTCACTGATCTATTTCCATTCTCTCTCAATACTATTAAGATGGTAAATAATAGCATGTACTTGAGGGTCATTCTATGAATTTGGAGAATATGATAGATTTATGTTCTCAGAGAAAATGTTGTGAGATAATTTACTTCTATGTCTCTATTGTGATGATTGAATTTAACTTCTCCCACAAGATATTGCACAATCAATGAAAATCTTGGATAGATCATGGCAAATAAATAACATTAAATGGATTAAATGTTGGACAAGACATTCTTTTAGATATATTATTCTATGCATTTAATGTTTTGAACTAAGGTGAGAAGCTTACATCACTAAGGATTTCAAAAATTATTGTGATTAGTGCAACTTCAGAACTAGCACTTCAACACTACTAATTTTGATTCCTCTTTTCCTTGTTAGGTGAGGTTTTTCATGTCTTGCTTCGGAATCCAATGATATTCACTTTTATCTTCAAAATCTTCCTTATCTTTCTTCTTTGAGAACCACACAAGACTTGCTTTTGAGAATTTAGAAAATACACCATTCGACTTCCATTCCTTATTGTTGGAGGTTTCCTACTTCAGCTTATTTCCCTGTCTTTTAGAAATCACACCTCTCCCCCTCGCTTTCAGACAAAATGAGTACTTCAAAAACCTCTTTCCTGAACATACACTTCTCCTTTTAGAATTTTGGAAATTTCACTCTTCCACTACTATTTCCAAATGGCCTTAGTAGTTAAATAATTCTTTTCCCAAACTTCCTCTTTTATGATTTCTTTGCATGAACTTGGGACTTGGGCTGACATTACTCGAGCTCTGATATGACTTCGTGCTAAAAGGGAAAACTTGATCGAACATGATTACCCAATTTCCTGACTTCCCAACTTCAAAAACAAGGCTTTAATTATACTGCAAGAATAATATTATTGGGTTGGTTAGAGGACTAAATTCTTGAAAAGAAAACCAGGCACTTACACTCTTTCAGATACAACATCGATTTTAACATTTGGGGACTATAATATGGCAATGGGGCTCTTGGGTTTCAATGTGTTAAAGCTTATTACAGGGCTTGTTAATCTAAACCCATACTTATGAATAAATCTTGTTTAGTTTAACAAACCTGTATTGTAACCCTAGGTTGGGTCAATGAGTAGTATGGAAATCCATGATGAGTTTTTCTTGAAAGATTTGCTTAACAATTTGTTAAGCATGGTTGCATGACAATTTGAAATTATTACTTGAAGACAATTTTACTTGGTGGTTTTATTGTTACATGGTTATTCATTCATTGATGAAAACAAGGATACTTGCAGAAAAAAGAAATAGTTTTCTTTAAATTGTTCCATGGCAGTTACTCAATCAATTTGAGAGATTAATCTAAATTAGGTTTCATGGTAGATTCATTTTGATTCTTTTGTAAGGAAAATTATATAAGCAACATTTTGAGAAAATTATTATTGTACAAAGCAAGATATTGTGGGTTTACTTGAAATATTCATTCCAATTATAGTATATTATGCACATTTTATGAAAAGAAACAATATTTTTAAAAGAATGAAGTTGTACTGATTTCATAAAATTCATTATTAAGTATAAGATATCAAATATACTTAATGATGTATTGTATTAAGTTTTGATAACCATTATTTGTACAAACATTCTGACTCTATACGAATATCATAGATTGTAAAATTGAGATACAACCAATGAGGTAGTGAAATGGGCTATTAATGAGATAGCACAATCAGTGAGAAAAACATACAGCTAGGGAGGCATATACTTAATGATGTATTGTATTAAGTTTTGATAACCATTCTTTGTACAAACATTATGACTCTATATGAATATCATATATTGTAAAATTGAGATACAGCCAGTGACATAGTGAAAAAGAATATCAACGAGATAGCACAATCAATGAGAAAAACATACATTTAGGGAGGCAATGTAATATAGATATTTGACATAAGCTAGTGAGGCACTTCAAGTGGTTTTATTTCCTAGAGGATTTCCACTCAGGAAAAATAATTGAGTCATATTCTTTGTGTGTGTCTTACTTACATTGTTATCCATTCCATTTTAGCTTCATATTGTTTCAAGTTTGTTAAAGTTAAAAATTTATAATTGGATTAAGTTTTTCATACCACTGGTTCGCACTTCCCACTTAGTGGTATTATACTGTAAAATAAATTATTGGTCTGTAACATATTTACCCAAATAAAAGATTTGAAATAGGCTATGGATTTAAATCTAGGTGCAATATAAAAAGATGCAGTGGAGATTGTAATGGAGGCAATGATTGGCATCACAAGTATTGTTGAAGAATACATGAATATTTTTAAGAAGAAATGTGCTAATCATAGGAATATTAAATTTTCCATACTAATATTTGAAGAGCTCAAGGAGACAAAGGACCCATTTCCATAGAAGATATTAGATGTCTTTAAATCCTTATAGGGGGTTTCCAAGTCTTCCAAGGAGCCATTTATATGTAGGTCATAAAAGAAAAAAGTTGTATCATCTTCTTAAGGAAGTAATTGACTTAGTTGGATGAATCTTTAAGCACATTGTGTTATAAAGAAATTAACTTATCAAATTAAGTTTGAGAGTAGGTTGAACCGGTATGTAGTTTAAGAGAAGCAGTTAAAGACCTAACTAGAAAACTATCTAAATTGATTAGAATCCATCATGCATCCTACATGAGAGAGGCATTGTTTTCTTTAAGTCTGTGGGATATAAAAAAAATGTAGCAAGTCTCAATGCATGTGTACAATGGGATAAGGATATTAATTTTACAAATAGTTAAATGAGCTTTGCACTAACTTACTTATTGGTGAATGTAAGACAACATTTGACACATAGAAAAATAGTGTCACTTGATCTAGGTTTTAAAGAGGGGTTGTGTCATACGATAGTTATATGAAGGTAAAATAATACCAGGAGACTATCGAACACCTAAAGAGAGTTTTGAACACTGATGAAAGGTTTAGAAAATGTTAAATAAATACATCCTATACCCCACTATAGTGGGAATATTATAATGATAAATATTTGAAGCCTGGAAGGCTTTTTGTGGGACATCATGGGTCTATTGACATAAGTTTCTTGGAGAAATTTTAGAGAGAATTTTGGAGTTATCCTTTATTAGTATAATTTGATGCCATAATTTATTTCTTGTAGCCAACAAGGATTTCATTAGAAAGATCTTGGAACCCATATAGGTGGCCTGGGAAAAAATCTTCTCTATGGATTTTCCATCATATATGCAATATTTTCAACCTTAATTATATCCATAATTGAAAATAGGCATCATCGCTATAATTTGTAGCTCCCATTGTAGATTTCCAAAGAACTTATTTGGTGAGCTGATCTCCCTTTATGGAAAGAAATCAAAGGAGAATTTTAAAATAATGAGTACAACTTGATGAAATTCAAAGTGAAAAGAAAAGGAGGTAGAAAATTGAAGTTGTTTATTATATTGTCTTTGAAGGTGCGTAGTAAAATTCTATAGTAAAACAAAATATATAGCTAACCTATATGTAAATTTCTTAATGAAATGTATTGAAAAGCATATGCTCATCAAATTTTGATAAAAAATTTTAAATTATAAAGTTAATTTTACTGATATTTTTAAAATGGTTTCTTTGAATGAACTGAAACATACACTCATGGAATAGGAATTTACAATAATATATAATGTTTTATAAATTTTGAAAAGTAGTTACTAGATTTGGTTAGGAATTACTTACAATTTGGAAAGCTACAAAATAATTTAATTTTGAAATGTAAAGTGACTTGTATAGAGGGGGAATTTTGAAGAAGGAATATTTTGAAAGACTACTGTCTTGATGTTTGTACTTTGAAAGACTATTTTAAATTATTGATTTTTCATGTGTCAAGTTTGTAATCCCTTTTTTCTTTGGGGGAAATATTTATTCTATGTCTAAATTCTTATAAATCATGTAATTAATATAATGAATAATGATCACATCTTGATATCTTGGTCTAGCTATGTTGAAGCAACCTGTCTCTTCATATGTTGAGATTCTCAAGCCTTCTTTTTTTTATCATTACATATAAAAATATAAATTATGGTGAAAAATCCTTCCAATTCATCACAAAAGTATAAAATCCTAGTTGATATTTTTGTGTTTACAACTAAGGTTTTTGTTCGTAGTTTCTAGTCTAAATTTTCCTTTATACCTTTTGTATTTCTGGTGAAAATATAGATGAAGATCATTGTCTCATATAAATATCTCTAACTACTAGAAGAATTATCGCTACTATATAGCTGAACATGGCCATTCTTTAAAACATAATCATATAATGACAAATATTTTTATTGACAACAATCAAAACCATAACTCTCTATTGTACCATAATTCTTTGATAGCTCCATTAATAACAAATGCAAGCATGGGACCCCAACTTTTGGGAACATGCAAATTAAAAATGTCAATGTATAGCCATATGGAAGTCAAGTTTATTCCACTCCTAAAATGGATGTCAAAATGGAATACTTGATCATGTCTTGTAACTATCACCAAATATGTTTCCACCTCTATGAGTGTAATTAAAACATATTACAAAATATTAAATACTAAGTATTTTAGCCTCTTATATCCCCTAAGTATCCATACCATTCCAAGAAAGAGATGGGAAATATGACATATTTACAACTTGAGATGTGAAAGATGATGCACCTTCAACATGAGATAGGAAGACAATGGATGCTTCATGTTATCAATAGCTAAGCATTGATGTGTAGAATATTTAAAGAGTGGTTGATTATGATGGAAAAATAAAAATGAATGGATGCAAAATTATTTTCTATAAGCCACCATACAAAGTAGAAAAATATGATCAAACAATAATAATACAAATCTCCATATTTCATGTATGGAAAAAAAACACATTTCTACATGTCACATTTTTTTCCTATTACTCATTTCATATTTTTTTAATAATTAAAAATAAGATCAATTAAAATATCAAAACTTCAGGACAAATTGAGTCATTCTTGGCCTTGCATTTTCATCCTCTTGAATGCTTAGAAAACTTATCACGTCTTCTCTTCTCATCATACCTTCATATGTTGAGATTCGCCAGTCTTCTTTTTTATCATTACATATAAAAATATAAATTATGGTGAAAACAACTTGCAATTCATCACAACAGTGTGAAATCCTAGTTGATATTTCTGTGTTTACAACTAGGGTTTTTGTTAGTAGTTTCCAGTCTAAATTTTCCTTTTGACTTTTTTATTGCTAATGAAAATATGGAGGAAGATTATTGTCCCATATAAATATCTCTAACTATTGGAATAATTAGGTGAACATGGTCATTCTTTAAAACATAATCATATAATGACAAACATGTTTATTGACAACAATCAAAACCATAAATCTCTAATATACCATAACTCTTTGATAGCTCCATAAATAACACATGCTAGCATTGGAGCCCAACTTTTGGGAACATGCAAATTAAAAATGTCTATGTATAGCCATATTAAGTCAAGTTGTTTCCACTCCTAAAATGGATGTCAAAATGGAATACTTCATCATGTCTTGTAACTATATTACCAAATATGTTCCCACGCCTATAAGTGTAATTAAAATATATTATAGAATAACAAATACTAAATATTTTAGCCTCTCATATCCACTAAGCATCCATTCCATTCCAAGAAAGAGATGGGAAATATCACATATTTGCAACTTGAGATGTGAAAGATGATACACCTTCAACATGAGATGGGAAGATGATGTATCCTCACCTTTAAGTTCTCATTGTAGAAGATTTTGCATTCATTGCCTTTGTTTTTCCTTAAGTGGATGCTTCATGTTATTAATAGCTAAGCATTGAGGTGTAGGTATTTTAAAGAGTGATTGATTGTGTTGGAAAAAATAAAAAATAAATGGATGCAAATTTATGTTCTATCAGACATCATACATAGTAAAAAAATGTGATCAAACAATAATACTAATATAATAAATACAAATCTCCATATTTCATATATGAAAAAAAAACATTTCTACACATCACATTTTTTTTTCATTTCCTATTTTATATTTTCTTAATAATTAAAAATAAGATCAATTAAAATATCAAATCTTCTTTGAAAATAAAAATAAATATAACCACCCCCACACATTTACAACTATCATATAATATAAATTTATTAGTGACAATTAAGATGTTACAAGTTAAATAGATACCTTCCAAAAATTTAAACTAATTAATATTAGTACTCAACCACTTAAGAATTATAACTACTCCTAATACTAACAACTTGTTTCTATACTCAAGATAACCTTGTTAAAAGGGGCTTCTCCATGGTGAATAGATGTGCCCTTTGCTTGAGAGAGGAAGAAACAATAAATCATTTGTTTATACACTGTGAATATGCTAGTAATATATGGCATGAAGTCATTTGCAAATTGGGGGTCCAATGGGTCTTCAGTAGGGAGGTTCACCAATTCATTTTCTGGAATTCTCCCTCTAAACATCCACTGCTCCAACTGCTTTGGCGGCTAATACCCCCACATGTTTGTTGGATGATCTAGAAGGAAAGGAACAACCGAATCTTCAGAGATGAGTGTACCCCTGCTAGAACTTGCTTCCAGCTTGGTACCAAATTGCTTTGTGAGAATACTCGAGTGGCCAACTGGAAGCTCCCCTTTGCACTCCCCAAGGCTTGGGAGATCAAAATTGTTGATAATTGGAATATCCTACAAGGGTTCTCCTGGTTGATGACACTAAGAAAGTTGCCCGGAAAGCCACTAGATGGCTGGCTCCTACCAAGGGGTGGATCAAATTAAATTTTGATGGTGCTGCTAATGCTAAGGGCCAAGGTGGAGGAGGGATCCTTCATGACCACAATGGCAACTGCATTGTTGCTTATGCTGGACCCATTTTTAACTGCACCATGACTCAAGCTGAGAGTATGGCTCTATTATGGGGAATCCAAACCGCTATGAGTTTGAATATAAGACATATGGTTATTGAAGGGGATTCCAAAATCATAATCTAGGCTGTTAAAGGGGGGACTAGCGTCGGATGGAGAGCCAACCCCCTCCTGCTGGAAATAAAAATGCTTCTAAATAACCTGCAGCATTTCACTATCAAACACACATACAGAGAAGGGAACCAGGCTGCCGATTCTTTGGCTGTGACGGGCCTACATCAGCAAAGACTCACCACTTGGAATGAGGTGTCAGAATTGCCCTTGATGACTCAGCATATCATCAAGGAGGAGAAAAATTTGAATGTTGCGACATGTTATCATGATTAATTCAAACTTGTGCTGGATCACGTGCCCTTGTGTCCGTAAGATTTTTGCGAATTGTAAAAGGTGGTTTCTTCACCCCATACATTTTGATAATCACCTCCCATACATGTGAGGTAATGGTGGAATGACTCAGGCTACCTACTTGGCAATTTTCAACAATGGGTGTATCCTTGGCATTATTTTCATTAATAACACCTACAGATCCGCTAGATTGGTTGGTGCGGTGCGCACCTCCTGAAGACTTTCTCAAAGCAAATGCTACATTAAAAGGTTTCGGGGAAAGTTTTTCCATTTTATGTGGTCTGCTAAAACCCTAAACCCTACTCGGCTCTCTGGTTTTTCTACTCCTCCGACATTGGCTGATCCTGATTCTGAAATGGGGAGCAATACTTTGCGTATTGAACCTAATAAGATTGATGAAGCCTTTTCCAGTGATGCACTCATCACTCACTACTGTAAAGAGGGTGAGATTTGGGGGTTTATGGAGCGCATGAGAGGAGGACATGATGAGAGGATCTCGAAGCAGTTTGTCTCCACTTGGAATAATCGTAAGGTCTCAGTGGGAGGCCTTCATTTCCATCTGAACGAGGAAGTTATTGCCAAAGCGACTGGTCTCCCCATGACTGGTAGAAAATACAAGAAGACGAGCAGGACCCCAGATCCCACCAGCCTTAATCAGTTTTTTTGGGAGGAGGAACAGCCTGTGAAAAAGCAGGGAGGGTTCAACAGAGAGGAGCTCCCCGACTGCTGGCCTAAAATCTGTCTGATTATTATGAAATACTTTACTCTGGAGGGTAAGTTTACTATTTACTACTACTATCACCTACCATTTTTGAACCATATTAGGAATAAAGATTTGATGTCTATTCCTTTTTATCTGCTTCATTCTATTGAAAGTAATATTGTTGATATTAAGAAAAATCCAGAAAAGCCCACCCCCATTCTCCACCAGGGGCTCCTCCTCCACCTCTTCCAATTCTACAAAGCCCTCTGTCCTGCCCCCCAACCCCTTTTTATCTAGGAAATCAGCCAAAATGTGCCTTCGGTTGAAGCTACTAAACCCACCCAATCCTCTCAATCCCTTCAATTTGTTCAGACTTCTGAGACTGATATGGTCGGAGGAAAAATGCGGATGAGGACCCATAAAAAGCAGACTGACCATGAGGACTCCTATATATCCGACTCTATTGACCTCAAAATTGATTCTGAAAGTACCCCTAGAACCGACCCCACGAAGAAAGATTTGGAGGGCCTAGGTATTATTGAGGTGGTCCTTAGTGGCACTGGGTGTAGACGCTCTAGCAGGATTGCTAAGGAGCAATGCAAGTCCAGACTTAAGAAGGCTACTACCCATGAAGCCTCAGAAAAAGATTCCCCGTCCCATGAGTCCCTTAATGACTCCTCTGATCATCTAACTAGCCCCCACAGAGGTGACCCCCACCCCCATTCCAGCCCCCAGCATACTCAGAATCCCCCCATCAACCCCACCCCCCCTCTGAGCCCCACCCGGGACCACACAATCGTGAGGATGATCCCAATGTTGACAGAGCCCCCTTTGAGGTGACTAATTTCAAAGGCATTCTCAAGAAAAAAAATTTGGAGATGGATAGTGATATCGATGACCTCAGGAGTAAGGTCCAGAGGCTTGAAGACCACTGCAAGCTAACCAACAAATTTGCCCTCAAAATCATGAGGAACTCAGCCACTACTTTGTGTCTTGTGCAGGAGAAGCTTGCTGGAGGAGCGCTACCGGAGGACGAAGACAACAAGGATATCTTCCAATTTTTGTTGGAAGAGTGGTCAAATACGCTGCTGTCTAAGCAGCTGGGGGGCAAAAGTAGTTAATATGGGGATCTTTATTTTGCTCAATTACTGGTCGGTTTCCCCCGGTGTTGTTTTTGGGGGTTTTGTCAATTGCTACTATTTTAAGACTAGCCCGGTGTGGCTCTGGTTTGCTTACAATCTGAACACTATTAGCTATAGGTCTGATTTTGTTTTTTGGCTTGCTAGCATCGTGGTTTTTGTGTTTGATAGGGGAAAGTATGTTTAGAGTCTTTTGCTTCATTGCTTCAATGCTGTTTGCTCTTGTGGAACTCTCTTTCGGGTAGTGCCATTAACATGCTGTTAATGTGCCTCTAGTCTCTGTTATGGGCCAGCACCCTCTTGCTGCTTTTATCTATCAAAAACAGCTTGTTTCTATAATGGCTAGTTTCTTGAAAACATCAATAACTTGATAACTACTAAAAATTTCTATTAAATACAATGATCATTAATGAAAGTTCGGAGGGACCTCTCATATTGTTCCAGGTCACCTTCTAATTTGCCTTCCAATATCCGGACAACTTGAGCCATGCTTGGCCTTGCATTCTCATCCTCTTGAATACATAGAAAACTTACCACAGCTGCTCTTCTCACCTCTTCAATATCTGCTTTGTCTGCAATCCTTCCATCCATAATACCGATGATGTTTCCCTTCTGAATTTGAGCTGCTGCCCATGTTGGAAAGTAGCGCTGAGATTCCTGCATGCCCAAATCATTATTTCGTCGGCCTGAGATTATTTCGAGCAGGGTCATGCCGAAGCTGTATACATCCACCTTCACTGTTATCGGCATGCCCGTCAGCCATTCAGGAGCCAAATATCCTATCGTCCCTCTTGTTGTTGTGAGCACTTTGCTGAAATTTCTGCCAACAAGCTTTGTGAGTCCAAAATCAGCCACTTTTGGAGAGAAATCTGCATCCAGAAGAATATTTTCTGGCTTGATATCACAATGGATGATGCGATCTCTGCATTCTTCGTGGAGATAAAGTAACCCTCTTGCAGTACCCAACCCAATTCCAAATCTGGTTTTCCAATCTAAAACCCTGTCTTCTTCTTTGGATTTATGGGACAAGAAACAGTCAAGAGACCCGTTTTGCATGTACTCATAAACTAGCATTCTTTTAGACCCCTCCACGCAGAATCCTCGGAGCCTCACCAAATTGACATGATGGATGTTACCAATGGTGCTTATTTCCGCACGGAATTGCTTGTCTGCTTGTCCACAAGCCTCTAACATTTTCACCGCCACAAGGGTATTGTCTGGAAGAGTTCCCTTGAAGACAGAGCCAAATGCTCCCTTTCCCAACTTATGGGCGAACTTGTCAGTCGCAATTTTGAGCTCTCTGTAGGTGAATGTTCTGAGCGATGTTGATGCGCCGTCCATCACGAATTTCTCAAGAAGTCTTCTGCGCCTGCGCTGCAGAAGCCATGCACCGATAAACAGAGCACCCAAAACGGCAATGCCCGAAGGAATTGAAATGAAGAGTGCAACTGCTCTTCTGCTACTGCTTCTTCCCGCGTGGGCTGACAACTGTGACACATCGGAAGCAGCCAATCGAATGAAGAAAGGCTGGCCTTCAGAAGAATTCAACTTAGCTTGCATGCCTAACAGATCCCCAAACCACAGCTTACAAACAGCAGAATTAGAACCAGTGAAAGCAAAGGCTGTGCAGGAGCAATTGTTGAGACAAGCAGTTTTGCATCCTTGTACAGTCGATTCTTGGGCATATTGAACAGCTTCTGCTTCGGACAATGACTTATCAGTGACTTGGAGAAAACCATCTGTACTGTCACTGTCATTGCTGTTGATGGAGGAGCAGGTTAATGGACTACGCCGAACACAACCGCTTGACCACCACTCCTGAGAACTCCAGAAAATAGCGTTTCTTGGGTGGAAGCCATCCATACAGCTGCATGACTGAACGTTTTGTTGGGTGAGGCAGACTCCATAAGCCCCGCATATACCATACACGACACAGCTTGATTGGGGCTGATTCCAAACCATATACCAGCCGTTATTAATCCAAAAGTAGACTGATAGCTCGCCTTTCCAGTCGACTTTCACCACCTGCGTACCAGCCCCGAGCGCAATGTTATATGTGTAGTACATTCTTGTGGGAGAGAACACTACGAATTCTTCCTTCAAAATGGTAGAAGCTGGAGACCATGGTAAAGTGGAGAAGTAGCTACCAGTCCATTCTCCCGTACTGTAATATGAAACACCATTTTTATACTGCAGGAAATAGTTTTTCTTTCCTGGGGAGGGATTCATTTGGGCAGAGAAGGGCCCAGGCGCTGGATCCACCGAACTCTTCCAAGAGTTTAGTTTCAAGCCCTTCCAAAACTTCATGGTAGGCAAAAATGTATCAGTGGGATTCGCAAAACTCTCCCACACAATCTCAGAAGTGTTTTGGACGCCAAAAACAACAAAATTACCAGTGTCGAGTATGGAAGCAGTGGACGCCTTCGCTTGCTGAGTATCATTACTTGACCAAATGATTTTCCCTTGCAAATCGGAGACAGTGAGATAACCAGCTGAAGAGAGCGTGACAACGCCGGGCATGTCTTTGATGGGAGTTTCTCTGTTAGCCACCCAAACAATGGTCTGCCCAGGGATGTGAGCATACCAGATGCCGACATACCAGTTGTTGGTCCCATTGGGATTGAAAAATCCCAATTCAAAAGTGCCATTCTTTGAAATGATGGTCTGCTTTCCCTTCAAAGAAACCCCCAAAGACAGGGTGTCTCCACCATCGGCAAATAAATCACAACTGTGCGGGGGAATAAGAACAGCAAGAGCTAAAATGAAACGTTTCAAACAGTTGCAGAATGCTAAACGATCCATTTTCTTTCAGCTATTATTCGTTTCTCTTATTTACAGATGCCGAGCAATGGAAGAAATATCTATCTATGGCCAACAAGTAGATTTTATTGAGATAATCGATAGATCAACTATTTACGAACCACTTTTGTCTACTTCGACAAACTACTTATTTTCTGCCGGCAAGCTGTCCAATGCCAATTACGCCAATTAACTTATTTTGTAGCACTAAAGAAGCGAGGGGATGATGACAAGGTCCAAGGCATTAAAGATCAACAAATATCTGCCTTAATTGGAAGTACCGTATTACTCACTCACAATTGCTCGACTTGAACATGAATGTGTATAAATTGAGTCGACTCTTTAACTTAGTCAAGTTGATTCTTTTTTTGATGAATAGTGCTTTCTCTATTAATAAAATATAAAAGTACATATTCACAAAAAGGGGCCGGGGACATAGAAATCACCCCGCAAAGTTCACATGGCAAAGCCGGAAACAACAACTATTCATCAAAAAAAATAGTCAAATTGATTCTTGACTTTCAAACAATTTTAATCCATTCCATCCACCTTCACGCCTTAAAAAGACAACGACCCCTATCTAAACGTCAAGATGTAAATTTGATTTTGTCATTATTTTTAATTAATAAATATGTTCAAAGATACATTTGTTATTTGGATGGAGGCTATTCTTAAGTTTAATAATTTATATAACGTTTTTGATAAAATTAAATGTCTTGATGTATCTCGACATATTTTATATAAATTAAATTTGAGATATATAAAACATCAAATAGATTAGGGATCGAGTTAGGGTAAGATTTGGGATTATAATTATGGCTAGGGTTAGGGATAGAGATAGAATTAAGGTTAGGGTTGGGTATAAGGTTAGGACTAACGTTGTAATTAGTATGAGGGTTAGGATTGGATTTATAGTTGGGGATAGGGTGTGGCTTAGGCATAGAATTGTAAATCTAGAGTTAAGGTTGAATTAAGGTAAGTAGGGGGTCGTGATTATGATTGGGCTTAGTATTAATGTTAGTGTTAGGATTTTGCGTACGGTAAGAGTTACAGTTAGGGTTAGGACTAGGGTTGGGGTTGAGGTTTAGGTTAGTTTTGAAGAGAAAATTAGTGTAAGGGCTAGGTTTGAGGTTGGCGATAAGGTTAGGATTAAGTTTAGAATTAGAGATAATCTATTAGGATTAGGCTATAATTAGAATTAAGGTTAGGTTTATGTTTAAGGTTAGAGATATAAATAGGGTTAGGATTAGGATTAGTGTTAGGGTCAGAACCAGAGTAATAATAGGATTATACTTAGGGTTGGGATTAAGATTAGGATTAGGTTAGGACTGGGGTTAGGGTTAGGATTGGGATTTGGATTATGGTTAGGGTTCTTGTTAAGGTTAGGATTTAGGCTTAGGATTGGGATTATAGTTAGGGTTACAATTTACATCATTGTTCAGGTTAGAGTTAGGGTTAGGATTAGGATTTGGGGTATGCTTAGGATGAGGATTAGAGTCATGGTTAGTGGTATGGTTTATGTTAGAAGTATAATTAGGGTTAGGGTTTGAATTATAATTAGGGTTACAGTTAGGGTTGAAGTTCATATTAAGGTTTGGGTTACCTGGTTAGGATTGTGTTTATAATTAGGGTTTAGGGTTAAGGTTAAGGTTTACATCATGGTTAGGTTTGAGGTTATATTTAGTGTTAGATTTAGGATTATGGTTAGGGTTAGGGTTCAAGGTCGTGCTTAGAATTATGGTTGTTTACATTTTGATTAAGGTTGTGATTAGAGTTTGGGATAGGATTATCATTAGGATTAGGATTAGGGATAGAGTTAGGGTTTGGATTAGGATTAGAGTTAGGGTTTAGGGTTAGGATTGGAATAATGGTTAGTTAGGGTTTACATAATATTTAAGATTAGGGTTAGAGTTTGAGGTATGGTTAGGATGAGGGTTGGGATTAGGGTTAATATTGAGGTTAGGGTTAGAGTTAGGTTTATGATTTTGGTTATGGTTAACGTTATTGTAGTGTAAGGGTTTAGGTTTATGATTTGAATTTTGGTTAGGGATATGGTTTATATGATGTTCAGGGTTAGGGTTAGGGTTAGGGTTAGGGTTTTTTTGTTAGGGTTAGGGTTAGAGTTAAGATTATGGATAGGTTTATGGTTGTAATTATAGTCAGGGTTAGGGATTATGTCATGATAAGGATTAGTGTTAGAGTTAGCATTATGTTTAGGATTATGATTAGGTATCAAGATTAGGATTAGGATTAAGTTTAGGGTTAGGGTTAGGCTTTACATCATGGTTAGGGCTAGAGATAAGATTAGGGATAAGGTTTTTTTATATGATTACATTGGTATAAGGATTATTTTTATGGACAGTGTTATGCTTAGCATTAGATTTTAGGTTAGAGATATAATTCAGTTTAGGGTTATAATTAGCTTAGGCTTGGGGTTAGGGGTAAGATTATAGTTAGAGATAGTATTAGGGTTAGGGTTAGAATAATAATTATGGTTATGGTTATTTTTTTATGAGCTTAGTCTTAGGGTTAGAGTTAAAATTAGGGTTTTGGTAAGGGTTAAGGTTAAGGTTTTAGTTTTCATTAGGATTATGATTAATGGTTTAGGGTTAATGTTATGGTTTAGATTATATGTTTAGGGTTAAAATAGTTTTAGGTCTTGAGTTAGTTATATGGTTAAGTTTAGAGTCAATATCAAGTTGGAGAAATAGTTTGGTTTCAGATTTTTATGTGAAATTTTGATTAACATAATTTATTTCTTTTTGGTTTCCTAATTTGATTTCTCATAGTTGCATTAGTTTAAGCTATGGTCTTGGATTATCTCTTGGATTATATTTTTATGAGTTTCATATAGTAATCATGAAAATATACAGTTCTTAAAGTCTCTGTAAATTTTGGTTACTAATATATTTTTGAATAGGAGCAACAAATTTCCTATTATTTTTTGCTCTCCTTCCTAGGCTTAAAAAATTAAAAAAATTTCAATCTAGATCTCCATGATATCCACAACTTGGATGAAATGGGGAGAGGGGGGCATATAATGGAATTTTTCTTTCCTTTATATAATTTAATGCAGTTAATATTTTGCTAAATTTTTCTAGCAAATACAAATTAAAATCAAATATTACATAGTAACTATTATTCCAAGAGATCATGAAAATATATTATTTATAAAAGCACATGTTATCTTATTCATTGTTAGAGAAGATCAATTCAGTTCAATAAGAAGAAATTTTATCTTTGTAATTCTCTTCTTCCAAATCTATTTGGTGGCAAATGTCAAACATGCAACACTATTATATATGAATTTAATATTTTCTTTCCCTCATTTCATCATTTCTTGGGTCATGTGTGTGTTATTTTTATACAAAATCATATACAAGAATGACAAATGTTAGACCTTAATTGTTTCCATTAATTTTCAATTTCAAATGAAGTTGAAAGATCATGGAAGTCTTGAAATTCTATAATGATATCATAGAAAGTGTGTTGCAAATGCAAAATACAAAGATATGAGAAAGTTAATTTATTATTACATGATACATGAAGTCCACTAATTGACCATTTATTATAAGATTAAATGCAATCATCAACATGTCATATTCTATATCTTAATTTCTAATTTCTTAAGTCAAGAAAGCTATTAATTAATTCCTTATTTATATATTTACATTTTTAAGTAAATAAATTAAATGAAGTAAAAATGATATAAATAATTCTAAATCAAATTAAGAAAAAAAAAAACTCAAAATTTTGATACCCCCCCCCCCCCCCCCAACCCTAGATGGCTTAAGCTAAATTTTGATGGTCCCTCCAAAGGGAACCTAGGTCGAGCGGGTGGGGGTTGCATAATTAGAAATGATAAAGGTAATTTGACATTGGCCTACATGTCTAACTTGGGAATTCAAACCTCAAATATTTATATGGTGATAGCTGGTTTTAATTTCATATCTCTCTCTATAAACTAAGGGATTCACAATATCATCATTAAACATGGCTCTAAAAATGTAATCATGATACTTCATGGTGATGCATCCCCAATCTAGGTCATGAAAGATCTCTTTTTAAATTCCAATGGATCTTGTCCATTGCAACAAAAATTGAAATTTCAATTGTGGCAATAAACATGTCCATTGGAGCAATAAAACAAGCAATTGCAGCATAATGTAGATAGAGATGTGAAAAAATTCCATCAGTTGTAGAAATTATTTAGTCAGATTGTTAGAATAACTGAGAGGGGGGTGAATCAGTTATCCACAGTCCCAAATCAAAATGTATAATCCAAAACAATTTACTTAAACTTCTGCAGCTCGGTACAACATAAAATACTATACTGTCTGTGCTTTTACCGATTACCAGTCAGTAACATATAATGATTACCGCTCAAATCTAACATGTAATATGAAAAGTATGATAACAAACAATCACCACAATGAACACATAACACAAAAGATTTAGCATGGAAACCCTGTGAAGGGAAAAACCACCTAGGACCGACAACCCAAAAATTGTTCACTCTTCTAAAGTAAGGTCGATGAAGACCCAACCCTATTAAAGGTTACAAACACACTGTGAAGTGTGACCTTGTTAGAGGATTTTAGACCAAACATTATCATCCAACCAGCATTCACTATGGGGTTGACAGGATAACAATGTTCATTCTATGAATGATACATATAAGACTTTCCTAGTCCACTCTATTAAGAGATTTGTCTGTATACAATGGTAAAACTGTAACAGTAGGTGATCTTATTACAATACAACTTCAATTGTAGATGTTCATATCTATATATTATGCTCATTTAAATCCTCTGATCAATATATCAATTATGTATCAACAATAATTAATGACCTACTGTCGCTCGGTAATAGCTTTCTGACACTCGGTAAACTCTGTAGTTTGGTTCTCCTTAACCGGTTTGATCAAGCATACATGAAGCATGTTCATGCAATAATTCTGCAGTCTCCTTCTTCTGGCATGAGTTTTATATAACAAAACCCTAGTCTCTTAAATAGACAAGTAAACCATTTTCTTCTCCTCCATTAGATTTTGCCACTTGATCTCCTTCATCCATTTTGATGTGTCAGTAACACATTTTGATTCCATCCTTTAGATCTTCCTTGAATTTTTTTAGCCATCAATCTTTGTAACAAACTTTATCAACATCTCCTATTACGAGGTACTTTACAACTCATCAATCTTATCAGCTAAACTAATCATTTAGTTCCTTTCTCTTGCTCGGTTAACAAAGAAATGTGTCGATGAACACAAGCTCATTTTATACTATGCTTGGTATACACTACAGTGCTCAGTGTATACTGTGATGCTTCATCAATCGACCACACTGCCTTGTGTCTTTCAGCTCTTTTCCTCATCATAGATGAATGAAACATAATCAAGTCAATAACATAAGGTCATAGATTCATCAGCAAGTTACCCAATGTATTCCTTATCCTCATCTGTCATATGCATCTTCCTCATGTAGATATTTTTGTTCTTCATCTCTCCTACTCCTTTTCTACAAATGTTTGGGTATTGTAACTTACAAGATAAGTGTTGTCAAACTAGTTGACATCCATGATAACATATTACTGACTTAATCATATCACATATCTAATCAGCAACTCGGTGATCTCTAATCACAGATCTTCAATTATATTTTAAATCAGTTGTTGTTCATCAAGATATGGCAAATCACTTTTAAATGTAGTATTAAAAGAAACAAATGTAGAAAAATACTTGTAATTGATAAAAAAAAAATAGAATTAATGAAAAAATAGAGAATCCCGGTCGTATGACCGAGACTAAAATCTAAGATAGTCATTTACAAGTGGTCCATGGACTATTGATTCACGTTAGATTCACCAAAATGTGATAGGAAAATTTTGCACACTCAAATAAGAGGGTTAGAACAGCACTGATTGATCTAATACAAGAAACCCAAATAAGCTACTAACAAGAGCTTGTGAACAACAAAATAAAAAGTAATATTAATCAAAAATAAGAAAACACACTAAAGGCATGTGAACCAATCACAATACTCCAACCTTCTATTGCTTCTCTTTGCTTGGTTGAGGTGTGGCACTAAGTTGTCAATCTGGTACCACCTTGACTCTGAGCTCCGAGAAATATGATAAAAAAAACTTGATTGCTAATTATTGTGATAATAAACTAGTAGATATTTGATACTTTATTGATTGATCTAATTGTGAGAGATGAGAGTTTCTTATACAAAATTTCTAGTTAAAATGAATGATCAAGATTAATCAAATAAAATCAAGATTGGCGGATAAGAAGAGATGAGACCAGAGATGAAATTGGCAGGCTTCCATTTTAACTCAAAAAGTGAGGAGTTGAAAAAGGAAAGATAAGAATGAGAAGATATATATGATTTTGAGAAGATAAAGTTTCCAACAACTGAAAATCAAAAGAAAGGAAAGATTCTATTTTTCTCTGATTTCAAAAGATATGATGATTTTCAAGATTTTGATTTTCAATTTATAAGCATTTTTCTATTTTTAGAATTTACAATTTCTCATAATTTTGATTAAATTCATATTTTGTGGAGATTTAATTGAATTAAAAATTTAATTATTAAGAGAGATGAAATTAGAGTGAAATTAAATGGAAATAAAATTAATTAGAAACTGGTATGAAACTAAATTAATTTGGTCAATTAATTTAATTTGGAGGAATAATTAGTTAATTTAAATAATTAAATAATTATTATTTAAACTATAAGAAAGTGGAAATTTAATTTAATTAATCAATAAAGATCAATTAATTAAAGGTTGATTAATTAAATAAAATTAATTATTTAAATAATTATTAGGTGATTAAAATATTGGACTATAGAGAAATAAAGAATGATTAATTAATTATTAAATAACCATTAATTAATGGAAGAGTAATTAGTGATTTAATGTTAACTCACAAGCTTGTCCATTTTAGGGTGTCTACACATTGTTATTCCTATTGAAGCTAATTTATAATAGGTTACTCCTTTTGAATCCTAGACTAGTATTTTTTATTGTTCATTTAAAGGAGTTTTCATTTGAAAGTGTGAGCATGTCCTCTTACTTGATGAAGGCATCACTTGTGGATAACTTTGTTAAGCTTGAGAGGGCATGAGAGGAGGTACCAAGATACTTGTTGGATTCAATAATTTTCTATCATCTTATGATAAAGTTGAACAATAATACTCACTATTTTTGGAATTTTTTCTCATGCTTCTTCTACTGTGAGTTGCACATCTTTCAAATTAATAATTATATTTATTGAATTATACAATTTGTAATCTTTTGATTCCTCCTTATATTGTACAAAATTATAGTTTTTTTCCCTTTTATCCAATTTTATGCAATTCATCTTGGACATGTTACTTCTAAAATTATTCTCAATGGTTATTTGGATATCTATTCAGTAAATAGACCTATAAATGCTACAAAATTTCTTTAATACCCATTAGTGAATATTTTTAAGTTCCATCAACATACTCTTGCTCATGTGCATGATTTCTCTAATCTTTCTCTTTTCCATGCCATTTTTTTTAAGGAGTGTGCCTTAAAGTAAATTTATTATGTATTTCATGATCCTTGAAAAAAATTAAGATACCATTTGAAACATATTCAACACCTTTACTGGTTCTTAGAGTTTTGATGTACTATCCACTTCGTCTTAACTAGATTTTGAATTGTTACAAAATCTTAAACACATGATGCTTAATTTTTTGTAATACATGGATGTATTCTAATATAATTTTCAAAGAAAGTTAGAAAGTAAAAATATCCATCAATTGATGGTATTTCCATTGGACTATGCAAAAATTAGAGTGAACAATATCCAAGGGTGCCTTTAATTGATTCACCACTTAAGAATGATTCATTGTGTTCCTTTACTGGAAGCTACATCTTACAAATGTCATATTTGGTTTTTCTATGAGTGTGGTCCCACAATAGTGGGTTATAGTTTTTTGCCAACTTAGACAGTGAAATGAGCATTTGAAAAAAAAAACCATCACATTCAAACACCTATTGTTGCAAAACCATTAGGATTTTATAGATTATGTAAACTAGTGATTTTTAACATTTTTGTGCAGATTCTAAATATATTTTTTTAAAAAAAAATTGGATTTGATTCAAGTATCCATTTTTCTATCTCATTCAAAAAGTAGTTTTTATCAAAAAACAACATTTTTAAAGAGTGAGATTTATTCGTTTGAGCATAAATTTTATTTTAAAAAGGATAAAAATGTAATTATTTCAAATTTAAGTTTGTAACACCAATATCTAGTGCATCCAATTGGTTTTATTTGATTTCATTGAGAAATTTATATTTTATTAAGTTTTCTAGTGACAATAACTATAATTTAGACATAGGTTCATTTGTTCGCCCCTAAATTATTTTGTATATATTTAAATTTTTTTTTTCTTTTTGTGTTAGAAATATAACATAAATAACTAGTGTCTAAATATTTTTCATTTTTTTTTGCCTATTTTACTATTTTTCCATAAGCATTGAACATTTAAATTGATATATGGTGCATAACCTATGTTTAGTAAAACTAAAAATATAAAGTCATAATAAACTTAATATATATTAAAATCATAATCATTGAAAATATTTCTTTGAGTAGTACCATCCTGCATTTGGGTTTGTCAAATTAATTCATTTGATCCCCCAAAAAGATAAAATCAAAGTGATTTTTTGACAATATTTTGATAGGTGCAAAGGAGACTCAATTGCATGTATGACTAAGAAGTAGAGAGATTATATCAAAGATATTTTGATATAAGAGGCTTTTATGTTACCATTTTTAATTAATTCCTTCAAATGAGACCTCTCAAGGCTTAAATCATCATATTTTCTTAAAAATGTGTAATTTCAAAAAAAATAGGGATTTTCAAAAAAGTGTGACTCACTATTGTGGGGTCACCCATGAGTGTTAAAAATTTTAACATATCCTTTTGTGTAGAAAATTTGAACCTTTGAAATTCATGTGTTCAAACTCTAAGTGTCAAATCCAATTTTCATCTTGTATTTCTAAGTGAAATGTTACTTGAGTGATTTCTTGGATAAATGTTGGAATTTCAAAGGGGTCTCTAAAAGATGTCCATTCACTTTTTTAAAAAATATATATATCTTGATCTACTTGTGGACACATTGAGGACTAGGAGTGAGCTTTAGCAAATTCCACTTTCAAAAATGGTTTCAACCTTGAAAGAAAATATTCTAGTGCTCATCATTCAAACAATTTTTATAAGAGGATTTACACACTCTTTATTTGAAAAATATTATATACCCCTTCTAAAAAAGTTTCCCAATTCTCATAAAATTATTCTTTAACCCAAAATCAAAGAAAACAAATGAAACAAAAATATTCTCCCCCTAATTAATTAGAATAGATCAATATTTCTTTTTTTTTGTGATTGACATTTTATTAACATTTACCAAACTAACATATGATTCTACAAATGTTAATTCCAAAATAGAAAATAGTCTTGAATTATCTATTATGTGATCACTTAAATGTCACTTTGGGCAGGTTGTAGATTTTGCCAAGAGTGGAGTTCCATCTACCTTACATTGGTCTACTAAATTCATTCATAATGGTAAAATATTTTATTAAAAAAATGATTTTGACTCCTTCCAATACTATCAATAGCCTAAATTAGGTCATGAAAATATTTCTTCTATATCTTATTATATGCACAATATCATGCCTTCTTTATCACGTAAACCACATACACCATTATAACTTCTATTTCATCTTGATAATGTTTAGGATTCCTTAGACTTCACCACTTCTTGCCTTGGTGTGCATATAAGGTTGAATTTTCTCACTTGAAAATCCATCTATGAAACTTGCATTGATATTATCATGATATAATTTAGTTATGTTATCAATTATTCTACTAATTCTCCAACATGTGGCTATACATCTCATTTTGGCAAGGCTAGATATGTGGATTGTCACTATATTTCTAACTCAGAAGCACATCATGGGACTATATTCAAAATTATTTTGAAACATAGATATAATGGAAACAATCTTTGAGGGCATGGAAGAAGGATTCAAGGTTCATGTGAAACCTATATTGCACCTTATTGTGGGTTTAGATTCTTATCCTTTTCCTTTATCTACATCCCCTCATGTACTTTTGTTCAAGAATTGCACCTTTTTCCACATTCAAAATGGATGATTTCATCAACACGTTATTCTTTTACATATCATCAATTTCTTATCTATTCCACTGATTAATTTCAAATCTTAGAGGATAAAAACTAACACCATTTTTATAGACGTGCCATACTTATTTTTTTGTACTAATTCACCTTTATCTTCCTTATATGATACATAACATTGAGGTTCACCTCCATTTGAATTATACATGACATTAAAAATTAATAGAAAATAAAACACCAAATGATTTACAACTATCATATTATATAACTTTACTATTAAACAATCAAAATATAACAATTTATGCAATTTATACAAGAAAATAAACTTCAGATATTTCAAGTAATAAATACTAATATTTATAATTTCCAACTAATTTTAATTCTAACTTGTTGCTATACTTTGGTTTTATAATACGTTGTTCCTTGAAAACATTAATATCTAGATAACTACTATCATTTTTTACTAATCACAATGATCATTGACAAAGGCTTGCAGGGACCTCTCATATTGCTCCACGTCACCTTCTGATTTGCCTTCCAATATCCGAACAACCTGAGCCATGCTCGGCCGTTCACTCTCATCCATTTGAATGCACAGAAAGCTTACAACAGCTGCTCTTCTCACCTCTTCAATATCAGCCTCGTTTGCAATCCTCTCATCCACAATACCGATTGTGTTTCCCTTGTTAATTTGAGCTGCTGCCCAGGTTGGAAAGTAGTGCTGAGAGTCCTGCACGCTCAAGTCACTATTTCGTCGCCCTGAGATTAGTTCCAGCAGGGTCATGCCAAAGCTGTATACATCCGCCTTCACTGTTATTGGCAACCCGCAGAGCCACTCCGGAGCCAAATATCCCCTCGTTCCTCTTGTTGTAGTCAGCACTCTGCTGAAATCTCTGCCAACAAGTTTTGCCAGCCCAAAATCGGCCACTTTCGGACAGAAATCTGCATCCAGAAGAATATTTTCTGGCTTTATATCGCAATGAATGATGTGATCTCTGCATTCTTCGTGAAGATAAAGTAGCCCTCTTGCAGTGCCCAAAGCGATTCCAAATCTGGTTTTCCAGTCTAAAACCTTGTCGTCTTCTTTGGATTTACGGGACAAGAAAAAATTGAGAGACCCGTTTTGCATGTACTCGTAAACGAGCATTCTATGAGATCCGTCTACACAGAATCCCCGGAGCCTCACCAAATTGACATGATGTATGTTCCCAATGGTGCTTATTTCCGCACGCAACTGCTTTTCTGCTTGTAAGGAACCTTCCAACTTTTTCACGGCTACAAGAGTATTGTCTGGCAGAGTTCCTTTGAAAACGGAGCCAAATGCTCCCTTTCCCAACTTATGGGCGAAATTGTTGGTCGCAACTCTGAGCTCTTTGTAGGTGAATGCTCTGAGTGATGTTGAAGTGTCGTCCTTCAGGACTTTCCCAAGCAGTCTCTCGCGCCTGTGGTGAATAAACCATACACCAATAAAGAGAGCACTCAAAACGCCAACGCCCAAAGGAATTGAAATGGAGAGTGCAATTACTCTGCTGCTACTTCTTCCTCCGTGGGCTGACAACTGAGATGCATCAGAAGCAGCCAATCGAATGAAAAAGGGTTGCCCTTCAGATGAAGTAGTCTTAGCCTGCATCCCTAAGAGATCTACAAACCACAATTTACATACAGCAGGATTAGAATTAGAGACGGCAAACGCCGTGCAGGAGCAATTATTCAGGCAAGCAGTTCTACATCCTAGTAGTGTCGACAGTTGGCTATATTGAACAGCTTCTTCATCAGACAAAGACTTGTCAGTTACTTGGAGGAAACCATCGGAGGAGCAGTTTAATGGAGTACGCCGAACACAACCACTCGACCACCACTCCTGAGAACTCCAGGCAGTAGCGTTTCTTGGGTAGAAGCCTTCCACACAGCTACAGGACTGAATGTTTTCTTGGGTGAAGCAGACTCCATAACCCCCGCATATGCCATACACGCCGCATGTTGATTGGGGTTGAAACCAAACTAGGCTCCAGCTGTTGTTATTAAGCCAAAAGTAAACTGATAGCTCGCCGTTGGAGTTGAGAAGTTCCCTGACCATTATCGGACCAGCTTTGGGCGTAAGCCCATATGTGTAATACATTCTTGTTGGAGAAAACACTACTAATTCTTCACTGAAAATAGAATCAGATTTAGCTCCTGGCAAAGTGGCGAAGTAGCTACCAGCCCATGGTCCCGTACTGTAATATGAAACACCATTTTGATACTGCAGCATAAAGTTATTCATTCCCGGGAATGGATTCATTTGTAGAAAAAAGGACCCAGGCGCTGGATCCGCCGAGCTCTTCCATGAGTTTATTTTCATGCCCTTCCAAAACTTCATGGTAGGCAAAAAAGTATCTGTGGGATATGCAAAGCTCTCCCAGACAATATCAGAAGTGTTTTGGGCGCCAAAAAGAACAAAATTACCAGTGTCGAGTATGGAAGCACTGGATGCCTTTGTTTGCTGAGTATTATTACTCGACCAAACGACTTCTCCTTGCAAATCAGAGACAGTGAGATAACCAGTTGGAGAGATCGTAAAAACGCCGGGCATGTCTTTGATGGGAGTTTCTCTGTTAGCCACCCAAACGATGGTTTTGTCAGGGATCTGGGCATACCAAATCCCAACATACCAATTGTTGGTTCCATTGGGACATAAAAATCCCAATTCAAACGTACTATTCTTTGAAGTTATGGTTTGCTTTCCCGTCAGAGAAGCCCCCACAGACAAGGTGTCTCCACCGTCAACAAATAAATTGCAACTGCGCAGGAGAATAAGTATAGCAAGAGCTAAAATGAAATGTTTCAAGCAGTTGAACGCTGAACGATCCATTTTCCTTCCCCTATGCTTTCTTTCTCTTGATTATGTAACCAGACTACTTTTTAGACCGGCCGATTCCCGATTTAGTGCACGAAACCAGACTACTTTTTCTTACCTGCCCAACGAAGTATCAGATGAATAATAATACCCACTTGGTAATAAAGTATATGTCGACCTTTCTTCTTTCACAACTGCCGTTTAAATAAAGAGAGGCCAGCGAATGAATACAGAACGCAGAGCAAAGTGGCTAATCGAATTTCCAATTATAGATTACAGTGGTTGGGAACCTGAATTGAGTATAATTTGAGCTTTGTAATTTGACCCACTATTGTATTTTACAATTTTAGATTAACTTGACACTCTAAGTTATTATTAGACTATTGTATTTTATAAGAAAACATAATATTATTAGTCTTATCTTATGTATAAGACAGAGATTAATGTTTTCTTTGAAGCATCAGTTGTATAGAGACAATCTATTGGAAATTCTATCAATACAACTAATCTATGGTTTGTCTTTATTTATGCATTAAAGTGTTTCTTCGGTTTTTAAGAATATTTTGATTGACCCTCACTATTTTATTGGATTTTCTGGCCAAACACCTGGAAAAAATAGTTCCTACCAATTGAAGGCGAATGAAAAATCAAAGACTTTTAATAATATTTTGCTTGGAGTACAAGTGCCAATGGCAAAACAGAGAAAATGTCTTGTTTGTGTTACAACTTGTTGGCATGTCGTTATAGCATATTCGAGGATTAACTGCTAGGTTAAGACTTTGCTTCTACATTTTACTCTCACAATTACTAGTGGATCCTAAGGTGAGAGTTTTCCTTTTGGTTATAATGTCTTTAGTAAAAAATGTTTCATTTGGCTTCAAATAAATATTTTGAGGTGAGAAAATTGATTTAGATTACGGGCATGGGTGAACTTGGAAAGAAATAAAAAATTGTTTAAGAATAAGTAAACAAAATGTAATAATGTTTCAGATTATATCTCCAAAGCTAAATACAATAACATGTTTTATCTATTTGTGATGAAAGAGTTTCATGTTTTCCTAGCTTGAAATTTGTCACAAAAATATGTCAGTTAGCTAGTGTCATGTTTATGTTATTTGGTCTAATATAGTATTTTTTCTTTAAATTAGATTCATAAATACGAAAGTGCAAACTACAAAGTAAAGCTAGATGGACTTTCTCATTATTTATTTGTGTCTAGTTTTGAACTACAATTTTATTTTTATCATTAGATCACTTGTCTTTTTTCTTAATTTTTCCAATTTTTCAAGGCCTATAGAGTAGCAACTTAGAGTGAATATATAGTTTGTTCATGCTACAGATCCAATTTTTAATGCTTGTAATAAATTTGTACTTTCATAGAAATATATAGCTCAATACGAAGTGTATTAACTATTAATTTGGAATTGTTCGTACTGCTAAACACCATTCTCTTCTCAGTCCCATTTTATATATTTTTTGCATTGTTAATACATAAGAAGAGATGTTATATATCAGTAATCTATATTACTATCTTCTATGTAACATATCAATAATCTTCTTTATCCTATTTTATATATTTTTTACATTGTTAATACATGAGAAGAGATGTTACATGTGAGTAATCTATATTAGTATCTTCTATGAGACATTTTCATGCTGCTATAATTAAAATGCATAAAACAAAAAAGTTAAATAAATCTACAATCATGCATGCTATCTACACTTGGTGTGATGACTATATTTTTATATATATATAAGATATTTATTCCTTACACATCTAATTATTTGTCATTCAAAGTTAGAATAGTTGACCTTTTTACTTTACTCAATTAAAAAGAAATTAAAATAATTGTTGACAACCAGACCCATATTTTACAACAATATTGAGATTTCATAAATTATATTCAAAGACTATCATATTAAAAATATAGGGGATGCCTCGAATTTGGTGATTTGGGGATTTATGGTACATTCATTGGGAACACTTGAAAACCTTCAATACTTGTCTTTGTGTAGTAGCCATAAAGCATGTATAATTCTTCTGAACCCATCCAAATTTATTGAGTTGGTCTTGAGTGAGGTCCTCAAATTCTAGTTGCTCCCACCAGTGCTCAATATAGGGTGAACGTGAAGCACGTGCTAGACACATCCTTCCTTCTCAAAAGACTAAAAAAATGCAAAGTTGGAACTTTTCTCTAATGTATTTTCATTTTTCCTACCATTTCTGGTCTAGTCCTCTCCATTCCTAAGGGTGGAGATGATTTTTCATTGGTTGAATCTTAGGATGGTTATATAATTAGCACTTGCACCTTTGAAGGGTGCAAGGGTTACGCCAATAGTATTATATGTTAAATGATATCGCTATATTGTTGGCGTAGAACGTTTCATCATAATATGTTTTTGTTATTTGGGTGAGGAAGTACCTAATTCTTAATTTTACCAATGGTCCATTTCTTTTTTCGGTGTTTAACTGTCAAACTATAATTTTGAGTGCAATTATAGTTAGGATACACACCTCTAAGTACATTTTTGAAGTATTTATTGAGCTCCTAGACCAAGTTCTTCTTTACCATGTACTTATAAGATGAAACATTCTTCCTTCTTAAAAAGGTGTTATCTAGTATGAGGACCACTTTCCCTACCTCTGATGCCTTGAACGAATTGTAGACTGGTTCATAAGAGGATGACATCTTCCTAGTCTTTTCTATCACAGTTGTGTAGCTTTCACCTTCCCTACCTATGATGCCATGAAGAAATTGTAGACTGGTTCATAAGAGGACAACATGTTGTGTAGCTTCCGCCTGCACTTGGAACAATTATATGGGACCATGTAGTTAGGTGGATGGGATGTTACCTATTGGGAAAAATTATGATAAAGGAGAGGAAAAATTAATTAAATTACATACTTCAATGAAGGTTGTCATCCACCAAAACTACAACCTCCTTCTGGACTACTGACTGAGACAAAGCACATGGATGATTTGATAAAATAATTTTAATCTCTTGAATTATTAAAATAAAATTTCTATGTCTCAATTTTGTATTTCAATCCTTTGGTATCAGTAGGTCATCTTAGTATGATAATTTACAAAAAAATATCTCTAGGTAAGTATAATTCATTTAAAAAAATATCGTAGTTTTTAACTGTTGATTCCTTATGTAACTTGCATTTATTCAATATATATAAAAAAGAACAATCGCAAGAGAGAAGGTTAGAAGAAAAGATTAAGGCCAAAGTACTGGTCCAAGTGTGAAGAAATCTGCATTGGCAGAAGGGAAGCCACTCAAGTATAAAGGATCCAGTATTTTGAAGCAAATGAATTCAAGCATATTGTCAATGCAGAAGCCACCTCTTAAAAAAGTTGAAGCTGGAAATTAAAATGAATGTCAAAGTCATAGATATTTGACATAATTTGCCAAGTTTGAATCCACCATTGAAAAAGGTGAAGCCCTTGATTTGTAAGCACATGTCAGAAGATAATCAGAGAAGTGAATAAGAAAGGAAGTTAGTCTCAACTCTTATTGAAGAAAAGATAAAATCAACTACCATTGGGTTTTGCGTTAAAGTCGTTAGTGGTTTCACTTGCATTATTTTTTGTTTTTAGTTTTCTTATTTTAATTTTAATTTTTTTTCTTTTTAATAATGCAATTTTAATAGAATAAGTTTGTAGAAATATTTAGATGTATTTAAGATCCTTATAAACATTTATTTTTTATTTCAATTTTGTATTCTTTGAAACACACCCCAAAAACAATTGAGAAGCACTGCTAAGCAGTTGCAAAACTTGAATACCACATCATACCATGCTAATCTTAAATCACTGTTAACGAAACTTTTATTTTCTTTTTTAAGCCCAGACTACATTACAAGCAATACACCGGTGAATGGCATTACAAGCCATTATATTACAACACAAGTAAGAATTAGAAATATCTCATCAACAGATGAATTCTCATGATGTCATCAAGCAAACAAGATGTTTGGCATTCAAATGCAAGTAGTATGACTGCAAAAAGGAAAAATAAATCAAAAGAAAATAAAAATTGGGCCACAGTTAGAATTTACTTGAAGCAGATTGCTGATATAGTTGATTTCATACACTCTCTCCACGATTGAGAACTTTACTGCATCATGTGAAGGAAAATGAGGAGCGAAAATACATTCTTCTGAACATTTCTTGTGTTGGTGCCTACAGGCAGTGCATGATACAATTTTTCTTTTACCCATTTCGCTGCTCGCCGATAATTTACAATGCACTTACAATATTTATATCAGAAACTTATGAAACCAAGAGTTTGGTGCACCGACAAGATGATATTTTTCCATGCCAGCTGATTTTTCTCTTGAATAAATTTAATTTAGTCTCCACATTGAATGCTTGTGTTTCACTGATGACGTTACCCAATGTTTGGCACCTCCCACAGCACGTACACTCTAACCAGCCAACACAAGAGTGTGCATGACACTACTCCCCTGATTCAATGTGCTCTCTAGTCAGAGGGAGCTATCCTTCCCTCTCCATTGGCCAAGCACTATCAGTTTCCTATCGAATAGCTTTCACATCCCATGACTAATTACAACCTCCTTCTATCCATCTTACCTTCCATCTTTCTCTCCCGCCTTCCACCCTTCTATCCTTCCCGCCTACCCCAAAGGGAAGGGATCCTCCCAAGAGGAGCCTAATCTGAAGGGCCTTTCCTTTCTAATAAGAATAATTCATCGTGTTACCACCCGACCAGATCAAGAATAAACTGTAATCTTAACCAGAACAGAAAGGACGATATTCTTATCAATAAATGTTGAAATAATTTTACCTTTCCTAACACAGTAAATTTGGACCTTTCAATTTAATACATATCTTACATTTCTGAAAACAACTTCATATCTACAATAAATTCTGAGTTCTTTTATAATGAGAATTTGTGAAGTCAAGGAAAAAATGGAATAAGAGTTATGTTTGTCTCCTTTGTAATACAATTAGGGCCTCCCACAAAGAATACAAAATAGTCCCTATTACTATAAACCAACTATATGTAAACCAGTTCGGAAACAAGAAATTATGAAATAAAATGAATCTTTCCTTTTCTATTTTATTTTAGAAAAAAAAATATTAAAATCTTTTACCAAAATTATTATTTATTTCTAAATTCATTTTTTTTAAATTGCCATTAAAATTCAAAACCCTATGTGGAAATTTCATATTGGCAATAAATTCAGTTGTTCAGAAAAGACTATAATTTTTTTTAAAAACCACTTGTTTGAGAAATTACAACTTACCCCAATTACATGGAATATTTCTTTACATTAGGGATCTGCAGGACCAAGAACCAAACGGAGATCCAATCCATTATCATCAATAATACAATTTGATCGATGCATCTACATGGTTTCAACCTTGGCACCTATTGATAATTTGTTACCTTGGTACGATAGAGCGGAAAGCTGCAAATATCTTCTCTCAACTCCAGGTTGAATTGCAGACACTGACGGTAAAGAGGGTGAATAGATGTTGGAACTGACAAATGAAGACAAGCCGTTGTGTGTGATGTGAGGACATCAATTCATGAGTTTTAAGAACAAGAGAAACCCAAATTTGTGGCAAAATCATGAGAAATAGTACACTAAACTAAAAGAAAATTATTGTTCCAACAACAAGGAGAACTTCATACCCTAGTATAAAAGCACTTAGATTTCACAGTCAATCATACTCGTAATCACACATGCCCACCTTCTTGGTGGATTTTCAAACAAATAATATGTTCTTTTGAGCTCCACCAATCATATGAAAGTTCCCAAATTGTTGTACAGATCTATATGTTTTATTCATTCATCTAATCTTCCATCCTATATGCACAAAAATTCCAAGACCTCAAATTCCAAACTGATTTCTGCCATTAGCACAGCTTGCGTTATTCTCCTCTTGGTGTTGACGTCAGCATCCCTAGTGTGGTTGAAGAGAAGCCAGTATGGAGAAGTATTGGACAAGTGGGAAGCTAGCCTCACAGGTTTAAGTACAAAGACCTACATACTGCAACAAGATGAATTGAAAGGAAATGAAGCGTGTGTTTTAATACATCAACAGGAAAATAGACCAAGCTTACATGCAAGATGCCACATGAAAATACTAATCAAAATCCAGGATGCAGTAATCAGTGGCAGTTGTTTTGCGTCCAGATTGGAGATAAGAATTTTGTCCACCTGTGAATGATGGTGTCAACTATTTGTGATTTCCTTATAGTCTGTGTGCCCTCTCCACGCCTTTACCATTATTGGAAGTGGCTTCCTGTTTTGTTGCAGATTTTCTGGCGTCTGGCGTAAGACCACCAGATTGTCTTAAATTCCCGACGGGCATCTCCCCGGGAGAAAGCCTATCTGCTAATTAATCAGTAGAAGTACCTTAGTAGTGTTGTGAGCTAAGGTTGTTGACTTTTCTTTCAGATTGATCAAAACATCATCTTCTCACATGCTCATGTAAAGCTTGTCAAATGTTACTTATGCTCACATAAATCTTGTCAAATGTTACTTGTGTATAGGTAGAACCAACTTTTTCATGTTCTTGAAACAATAGCCCCTTTCATTTTATTTCGAGTGGCTCTAAGCAAGATATCTATCATCCATGGTGGCTTGCAAAAAGACATAATATTCTCATTGTGTGTGATAATATATAATCTCGTATTCAATTGCTTAACATTATCATTCTTACAAAAGATGAATAATATCTCACTTTTTAATTATTTGTAGCCTTTGCCTCTCGAATCTCATAAACAAGAGAATTCTATTTTGATTCCAAGATTATGGTTTGATTTCAACATGTGAATATCTACTTTTTTATGCTCTTTATTTCATGCTTTAATTTGATAATTAGATGTTCTTTTCATAAATTGTCGCATATATATTTTAAATATTACACTTGCATTAGATCTATACCTTCTCTTTTACTCCCTTGTGCATGAGTGTTATCACTTTGAGTCTTACTTATAACATTTCGATTAGAAGAAGCTATAAACTTATGGGTTCCTTTGATCCCAAGTCCTCCCTCCTTCCTAGGAATCTTGATGAGACTAACATGCATATTAGTGACATCAATCCTTTCATGGAGAATAGATCTTCACGTCATTCTCATGATGAAGATGAGGCTTTAAGGGTTCCTCCTATACAACTCCAAAAACTTTCCAATGACTTTGAGAAATTTGAACAATGGCTAGGACAATAAAATTATAATCTTGGGGTCATTTCCATTGTAGAAGGATTAAGGAAGCTGATTCATAATGATGAACATGGTTTTAACATCTTGCATACTATCTCTCATATCATTTATACCAATATCAATCCTATTAAGCATTGTGATCAAGATTTAGGTCTTATTGTACACCTACTACTATTGTTGAGACCTCTATGCCTATTTCTACTTCCATTTTTGGAATTTTCTCTTATGCTCCACCTATCATAACAACTTCAATTCAAAATCTCAATCCTACCCATGTGAACATTCTTAACCCTATTTCTCCTTCCATTCCTTCAAGTGTTCTATGTGTTTCATTACATTCATCAATGCCCACTTACCATAGTGTTCCCTTTTCATATTCAACCATTCCTTCCTTTTCTAACAATTTTCCAAACATTTCCAACATCTCTCCTCCTACTATCATTTCCACTGATTCTACCATTAATAGCTTGGCTCAAATTGTGTCTTCCTTTCAACAATAAATTGCTTCAATGACCCAATCCAAGTTGAACATCCCTACTTGTGACATTTCTATTCCCTTTTCTTTGGATATTATTCATTTCATTTTCCTAAAATATATGGGGATTCCTCACCTTGAGACTTATAACGGCAAGGGTGATCCTTTGACTTATGTTAAAATATTTCAAATAGTGTGCACTGACATCTCTCATGACCATAGGTTCATAGCTAAGCTATTCACTAGAACCTTTCAATACAAAGTCTTGCAATGGTATTGTTCTTTGCCTCTATATTCTATTGATTCCTTACAAAAGCTATCTAATGCTTTCATTCAATAATTTTAAAATAACATTGGTCCTAAAATTTATTTTAATGATTTAATGCATTGTAAACAAGGTGTTAAAGAAAAAGTGATTGATTTCATTTATAGATTTAAGCATTTGCATGCTCATATTTCTTATCTTATGCTCGTTATTGGTGTTCAATGCATTTTTATTGCTAATTTACAAAAAGACATTAGAGATAAGATTCTACATTATAAATTCTCTTATTTCACTCAATTATGTGTAGTGCTTCATAATTATTAGCTTCAAGTGAGTCAGTTTGAGAGCACCACTTATCATCCCATTTCCTAGTAATGGAGAACTGATCCAATTTTTCTACTATGCTTGTAAAATATTTCCTTCTATTAGTCTAGGTGAACCCGTCATTTTTGTTTTCTATCTCTCTTAGATTGTTATTATCTACAAATGATTGGAAGTCTTGTTGTACTCTTGATAGGTTTTATAAGACCTCATGCTTTTCTTAGTTGTCCAGAGTGGCATTTAAATCACCCTCAATTATGATAGATGAATCAATTTTCATATACAATGAAAGTTTTATTTCCCTCTACAAGATTCTCTTGGACAATGTTGAAATTGGTCCATACACATTAACCACCTAAATTTATTTAATTTGACTCAACATTCTACACTTGACCCCCATCCAAAACTAACTACTTCTTACCAGTGAACAACTAATAGACATTGGATTCCAAATTATTTTGATACCCCTTGATGCTCCTATTGCCTCCACAAATAGTCTCTCCCATTGTTTCCATACACTAAATTTATTTTGGACCTCTTCCTTGTCCCATTTAGTCTCTTGTAATAGTACAACAGCTTCCCTACTCAAATCTATTTGATGTTTGATCAAGCGCCATTTTCTAGGGGAATTCTCATGCCCCTAATATTCTAGGTAATCAACTTCATTGCTCCTCAAAAAGATCATATCCCTTATCATTTCTAAATTTAATATTTCCTTTAACACTTGTAGCTAGAGACAATTTAGCCTTGTTATATTTAGCCCCTCTTTTCTTCTTTGCTTCTACAAGCGATTTTTTCAACTGTGAGGGGATTTTTTCAATGCTTAGTTCTTCCAGTATGTTTACTTTTCCTTCCTCCATTCCATCATCTTGATCAAAATATGATTTATATGATACATCCTCTACTTCCACCCCATCCATGCTTGTCTCAATCTGCCTATGTGGTTTTCCTTCTCACTCTCCTAACCTACTTTATCCTTGGTCCTCAATTGGTCCACAACCACTTCTAAGGGTTGCTAATTTTATAGAAAAACTAATTTTATCCAATCCTAGAATTGATGAATCTATAATCATGGTTTGTCCTTGTTCATCTTTCATTTATGGTATGTATCTTGGCTTATTGTCTGATTGATATGCACCACCTCTACCTATTCTATGGTGGCCATTGCTTCAACCTGTTTGTCTAGAGATTTATTGTGTGGGATTTTAGTTCACTTCTCCTCTCTATGTTATCTCTATTTGAGCATTAGATGTTGTCATTAGTATCAAAGTGGATCATTTGGTTATCTATGTTGATCAGTCAATAAAAGGAAGAACTACAAGCTACATATGCTAGTTGGTTAATCAAACAAGCCTTCATACCAAGTATTCATAAGGAAGTACCAAGATCTAAATGGAAATAAGGTTAACCAGTCACCAAAGAAGTTTTACCGAGTATCAGAGTATACTGAGCACTGATTGTCAGTAAAAATTGAGCACACTAGACACCGAGCACCAAAATATTCACCAAGCAGAATTGGTTGTGTTTACCGAGCGATCCATGAAATGGCATAGTAATCTGTTATGGCACATTTATCTATGTAAATGGTTACAATGGATTCATTAAATATCTTACCAAGATCAAGGATCATTTATTGTAGATGTAATCATTAATTGTAATGATGATCCCCATGTAATAGTCAGATCTAGGTTAATATTGTACACCTTAGATCTTAGGTTTTTCCTAAGAAGATGTAAACCTAATTAGGTCATTGCATTTATAGAAATCATAGTAGTATGCTATATAATTGTAATTCATGTCATTTTGACTTAAGACACAGAAGGATGACAAGGAGATTTTGAAGCTGTAGCTGCCTTTAAGACATTAGAATTTAGACATGATTTAAGTAGTAAGAAGAGATATAATTCAGGCTATTTAGAATCAGTCAAGGCTACCAAGCAGAATTGAGGACAGGCTACTACACATTGAGGTGATATTTATTCAGTATATCATAGATCTGATTCAGACAAAGCATTGTTGTCATTTACAGATACTTTCTGTTATCTTCTAATCATTGTAACAAAGTTAGAAAAATCTCTTAACATAGTAGACTTAACAGTCTGATTGTAAATCTCTTAACTGAGTACACACTCAAGTAGTGTTGTTTAAATCCTTTAACAAGGTAGATCTAGTCGATCTGATTGTTACTCCTAATAGGGTAAGATCACCAGAAGTGATCACAACTTGTATCCTTAACCGGCTTACTTTATTATCTGCAGTAGTGAAGAATTTGTGGTTGTCATCCCCACTACAGTTTTTACCTTCTAACAAGGGTTTCTATGTAACCAAAATATCTATGTTATGTGATTGAATTATTGTTTGTTTTCATGCACTTTACATTTACAAGTCAATTAAATGAATGTTGCAAACAAAGGATTTAGTTGGATAGATTAGTTAACTACTATTTGTAGATTGAGTATTCAATTAAAAAAAAATTAGGGTACTGATTCACCCCTCCCCTCTCAATCCCTTATCTTTCCATTCCAACAATTGGTATCAGAGCAAGTTCTCTTATGAAGAGGAAATATCTAAACATGGAGAGATACAAGTTGGACAAAACTATAGAGAATCAAAAGATTCAGATGTAGATTCTTGTTGAGCAATACAAGCAAGCTAAGGATGCGTTGAAAATGTTACTAGTTCAGAGAAAGAACATAGCTATTCTAGAAAGTGAAACTAACTATCATGAAGAAGAGATTGATGATCTATTTGATAATATTGGATCTAGTTTAGGTAGCATTTCTGACAGTTCTGAAAGTGCAATTTCTAATTTATCTGAGAAAAATCTTCATTTGACTGATCAAGTGAAAAACCTGTAGATCCGTCAAGAGACACAAATGGTAACAATTATTGATATGATGAACAATGCTAGACAAGTTGAACAAGAGATAAATTTGGTTGTTTAAGATAGAAGACAAATGACTGAACAACTACAAGTGAAGGAAACTAAGATACTGAGACTTACCGAGCATCACTTTGAAATATCCAATCAGATGATTGTTGTAAGCCAGGAGATCAATCAAGTAAATTATGAGTTATCAAGGAAACTTGAAGACATTGGAGTACTTAGGGAAGAAAATGAAAAACTAAGAAATGAAGTAAAGATGCAGCAACAACATAATGAGATGATGAAAAGGTTGAAGATAGTTCTAAGAAAATTGATGATTTTCTAATTAGTCAAAGAGGACTTGGAAGTACTACTGGATTAGGCTACACCGAGCAAGGAGAATCATCTAAGGAAGCCAAATAGATGAATATAAACTAGAATTAGAGACCTAAGACACTGACATTCTATCACTATGGTAAACCGGACCACACTTCAAATGTTTGTAGGATTAAAGCACAACGTAAACCTAAAACCACTCCTAAGTTCAATGGTCATTGTTATAATTGTAACAAGTTTGGACATCAAGCATATGAATGTAGATCTAAGTTGAATATGACTCCTAAAAAACCCTACATGGAGAAACACTATCACACTTGCAACATGCATGGACACACTTCGCAAGAATGCAGAACAAAGATGAAGCAAGTTTGGACACCGAAAGGATAGAATAAATCCTATCAATCAAGAAGACAAGGTAATGCTCACACTTGGGATTACAACACATCGGTTAACTACACAGTATGTGGAAGGTATGGACATATTGTAGCTAATTTCATGACGAAGAGATGGGCTGAAAAATCTCAAAGCTGGACAAGAACCGGTATGGCATGCTTACTATGTACTAGAATTTGTACCTTCATAGGGTTAGTATTGCAAATAAATGAATAAAATAACTAAATTGCCACAAAGGAAGAGCTATTTTAACAAATAAAGAATAATGAAGCACTCTATGGATCTCTAGATAAGGATTCTAATGATAATCTCTCAACAAGCTCTCAATAGTGAAAGTCCTAAAATGAGAATTTATATGATTAAGCAAGCTAAAACAATTAATCCAAATTGAAATGCTAAATTGCTCCTATATTTGCCTTTCTAGCTCTAATTTGTAAGAGGTTTGATGCTATTCTCAGATTTGTGGATGAATTATGAGTGAATTATGCCTTGCTTTTATAGATTTTGGCAAGGGTAGGGGGTGTAGTAGAGTTGATCATGATTGAGTTGGGGTTAAGTCCTTCGTTCCACCCTTTGGAGACAATCTAAATGGATTGTCCTCAAAGCTTGGGACAAGAAGACAAGATGGGTGGACAAGATGTTCTCACCTTATAAGTGATTGAAATAGTCTTGATCCATGTAAGCTTTATCCTTGAATCCTATTGGTTGAGGCTTTTTCGTCCCATGTGGTGTTGAGAGAAAATAGGATTAATTAATTGATTTAATTGAATTTGTTTAGCCATGTGTACCTCTTGAATGGGTTGATTTGATTTAATTCGAACTATAAAATTAATTAGATTAATTTCACATTGATTTGATTTATCATGATTTATTCAATTTAAATTGATTTAATAGCTTTAGATTTTCAATTAATTTTGGATAATTGTTTAATTACAAGTTATCTTTGATTTGATCTTGATTTGATTTAATTGCATTTAATTATGTTGATCCTTGCCTTGATTTCTCATTTAAATGATTTTGTCCATTTTTAGGTGATTACAAATGCCCCTCTTTGAGTCAACATGCAAAGCATGTCGATTCAAAGAATGTCTTGATTCAATCTGATAGAAGGTCCTGATTTCGTCAATGGTCGATTCTTGATGTTCGATATGAGATGCAGATTCTGATGATAGGATTATGCAGTTCTAATTGATTTAAAGTCTTGATGGTTGATTCTATGATAGTTCACTAATATGATACCTAATTTGATGTTCGATGCCCCTTTCGATTGATAAGTGAAAAAATTTATGATAAAAGATTACGCCCTGATTTTGATGCAGGAGCATCTCGGATCCTTGGCAATCTTGTGTCACCAAAAACACATTTGAGTTTGTTTGTGTTGCTCGGTTCTTACTTTGACTGAGTTGGTTTGGTGTCGCTCGGTTTCCTTTGTTCACTGGTGTTGGCCAGTTATCTCTCTAGCGCTTGGTAATTTCCCTAGCGCTCTGTGATGCTTGTCTAGCGCTTGGTTGGCTTTGCTTACCGATGGGTTTCTTTTGAGTTTCTGTTGAGGCCGACTTGTGCAATGATTATGGGTTGTAGATTTAATGCTGGTATCTATCATTGGGAAGTGTCTGGTCCCAGATCTGATCGTTCTTTCCATTGATTATGGATCTGAAGGCTAACTCAGTTCGGTAGCTTCTTGTATAGATGTAGTTGTTTGGTTAGAGTTTAGGATTCAATTGATGAGAGGAAGTTTGGTAGGAGATAGAAGATAGAAGATTAGAGATTATCTACAGATCCTCGCATGTTTGAGGACTTTTGTATTTCATTGTAATATCTAGCCAAAACTAGGAAGGCCTTACATCCTGGCATGTATGAATCAATTTGAAGTAAATATATGAATGATCTTGCATTCTCTCTCTCTCCCACTTTGTGTTTTTGCTTCCACATGTTGTTGAGCAAGGTGGTTCAGGTTAGGGCATGCCATTTCTTGGCCCCTCCTGCCCTCTCTTGAGTCAGGTGGTATCAAAGCGAGATTAGATGTGGATCTAGGTTTGTGAATCTAGATTTGAAGGTTCCTTCTTGTAAAGCCCTAGTTGAATGGTTGTGGGGTAGAAGATTGTGATCTGACCTGCAATTGCAGAGGGTTTTCAAGATGGTTCATGGGAGGTGAGATGCGGATCTAGGATTGGTAGACATGTTGAGACAAATTTATGCTAGATTAGAAGCTATTGAAATAGCCCAGAGAAGAGGAAGACATCTTGAAGATGTTAGTGATGATGAAATTGAGGTAGAACAAGGTGATGTAGAACTTGCACCTATGATGGATCATAGTGAGGAAATATTCTTAAAGGCTTTGATAGGTCTGAAGTCTAGACCACACTTTAATCCTCTTGAGTATGGTGGAAAGTTGGATTCTGATGAATTGGTGGATTGGATCATAAAGATGGAAAAGTATTTTGAATATGAAAATGTACTTGAAGACAAGAAAGTGAAAATTGCATACACAAAGTTGAAAAGTCATGCATCGTTATGGTGGGAACATCTGTAGCTAGACAAAAAGAGGAAAGGAAAAGACAAAATCAAGGTATGGAGTAAAATGGTGAACAAATTGAAAGGAAAGTTCTTACCTTGTGATTATCAGATTAACCTAGTTAGGCGAATGTAAAGTTTGAGGTAGAAAGATAGCTCGGTAAAGGATTATACTGAGGAATTCTATAGATTACATATTAGATTTGGACATGATGAAGATGATGTGGAAACAATTGTTAGATACATTAATGGTTTGAGAGTTTTCATCCAAGAAGAAATTAGTTTGGTCAAATTGGAGAACATTGAAGAGGCTTATCAATTTGCATTGAAAGCTGAGGAGAAATTGAACAAGAAACATGAGCAAAGACAAAGAGGTAGAGGTGGTAGATTCCCTAGAGGAAGAGGTAGATCTTATGGTGAAAATAGTAGATCTGAACCAGAAAAGATAACTCTGGATAAAGGCAAGACTGAGTGGAAAGGTGAAAGTTCATCTAGAGGCAAAGGTAGTAACTATCGAGGTGGTTATAATAGAGGAATTTTCCAAGGAACTTTTTACAATTGTGGAGAAGAAGGACATAGATCATTTGAGTGTACTAATGTAAGTAAGAAAGTTGGTAACAGTCAGAATGCTTTGGTGCAAGAAGAGTCACCGAATGAACCTGAGAAGGAAAATAACTTGATGGTAAGAAATGCACTTTGGAATGAAGGTAAAAAGGAAGATCTGATAAGAAAAAGTTTATTCAAGACCAGCTATAGAGTTTCTAACAAAGTTTGGAAGGTAATCGTTGACAGTGGTAGCTCAGAGAATCTAGCATCTGAAGAGATGGTCACAAAATTATAGTTGGAAAGGTTGAAACATCTGAAGCCCTATCAGATTTCATGGACCAAAGATGAGCATACACTCCTATTAAGCGAACAATGTTATGTGAATTTGAAGATTGGAAAGTACTATGATAAGGTGTTATGTGATATCATGCCTATAGATTGTTATCATATTTTATTGGGTAGACCTTGGGCAATTTGATAGATGTGCTATATATGATGGGAGATTGCATAAATATACTATTTGGGCTGATGGGAAAAGACATATCTTGTTACCTTTTATGGAAGAACCTATTAGTAATGTTTTCACATCTGTGAAATTTTTCTTGATGGAAGGAAGAAAGTTCGTTAAGGATTCAAAGAGAAATGATGTATGTTTTGTTGTGATTCCTAACAAACTGAGTAAGAAAATAGAGGATAATGTCCTTGAGGAGATTGATAAGTTACTCACCAAGTACAGTGAAATTATTTATGATAATGTACCTGATGGTTTGCCACTGAAAAGAAGCATTGATCATTACACATGGATCTAATCCCTGGAGCTATTTTACCGAACAAGGCACCTCATCGGTTGACACCTACCGAGAATCAGGAATTAAACTGACAAATTCAAGAGTTGATGGAGAAAGGTTTGATCAAAGAAATTTTGAGTCCTTGTGCAGTACCTATGGTATTGGCACCAAAGAAGAATGGAGAATGGTGAATGTGTACTGATTCTAGAGCAATCAACAAGATAACAGTGAAGTATAGGTTTCCTATACCAAGAATGGACAATATAATGGATAGTTTGACTAGAGAAAAGTATTTTACCAAGATTGATTTGACAAGTGGGTATCATCATATCAGAATCAGAGAAGGTGATGAAAGCAAGACTACTTTCAAGACAAAAGAAGGTTTGTATGAGTGGTTGGTTATGCCTTTTGGTTTAACTAATGCATCGAGTACTTTTATGAGGTTGATGAATGAAGTTTTGAAGAAATTATTGGGTAAGTTTGTGATTGTATATCTTGATGATATTCTAATATTCAATAAGACCAGAGAAGAACATTTGTTGCATGTTAGACAAGTTTTGCAGAGATTGAAAGAAGAAAAGTTGTTGATAAATCTAAAAAAGTGTTCATTCATGAAAGAGGAGATTGTGTATTTGGGATTTGTGATTTTAGATGATGGTTTGAAAATGGATCTTGAAAAGGTTGAAGATATTTTGAATTGGCCTACACCTATGAATGCTAGTGAGGTAAGATCATTTCATGGTTTGGAAAGTTTTTACCAAAATTTCATTAGAAATTTTAGTTCAATTTGTAATGCTATGACTGAGACTATGAGAGGAGAGAAAAGAGAATTCAAGTGGACACATGGAGCTGATAAAAGTTTTGAGACTTTGAAGCAGAAGATTATTGAATTGCCTAATTTTAATAAGCTATTTCAAGTGGAATGTGATGCAAGTGGAAGTGCAATTGGAGCTGTGTTGAGTCAAGAAGGTAAACCTATTGCTTTCTTTAGTAAAAATTTGAATGATGCAAAAAGGAAATATTTTGTGTATGATCAAGAATTCTATGCTATTGTTCAAGCACTAAAGAAATGGAGACATTATTTGATACCGAGTGAATTTGTGTTGTATACTGATCATAAGGCTTTATAGTATTTGGGTAGTCAGAATAAGTTGAATCAAAGACATATGAAATGGGTTGAGTATTTGCAGAGTTATACATTTATGATAAAGCATAAGAGTGGAGTCACTAACTGAGTTGTTGATGCATTGAGTAGAAGGAGATCTTTGATGACTGAGATGAAAATTGGAATTCTAGGCTTTGATGAGATGAAAGATTCTTATGAATTTGATCCTGATTTTTCTGAGCCGTGGAGAAAGTATGGAGCACCTATTCAAGATCAACAGAGTACTAAATGGGATGAATATTTTATGCAAGGAGGTATGTTGTTTAAAGGTATTTAGTTGTGTATACCGAGAGGACCTATGAGAACTAATTTGATAAAAGAGAAGCATAGTGGTGGTTTGGCTGGACATTTTGGTGTTGATAAGACATTGAATTTTCTTAAGGAGAAATACTTTTGGCCATAGTTGTATAAAGATGTTTAGAAATTTGTGAAAAGTTGTGGAGTTTGTCAAGTTACAAAAGGAGTTAGTCAGAATACTAGATTGTATACACCAATTGTTGTACTTGAGAAACCTTGGATTGACATCAATATGGATTTTGTTCTTGGCTTACCAAAGATAGTAAGAGGTAATGATTCTATATTTGTGGTTGTGGATAGATTTTCTAAAATGGCATATTTTATGCCTTGTAGAAAGACATCAAATGCAGTACATGTAGAAGATCTTTTCTTTAAGGAAATTTTTAGATTGCATGGATTATCGAGGAGTATTATCTCTAACCAAGACAGTAAATTTGTTGGATACTTTTGGAAGAATCTTTGGAGAAAGTTGGGTACCGAGTTGAAATATAGTTCTACATTTCACCCACAAACCGATGGACAGACAGAAGTTGTGAATAGAAGCTTGGGAAATATTTTGAGATGTTTAGTTGGAGACACACCAAGTAATTGGGATTCTTTGTTGGCACAAGAAGAGTTTTCATACAATAATTCAGTGAATAGAAGTATCAGAAAAACACCTTTTGAGATTGTAAATGGCATATAGCTGAGAGGTATATCTAATTTGAGAGACATTGATGATGAAAGAAAGAGAAGTGTTGAAGGAGTAAAATTTTCTAAGTACATGAAGACATTGCATGAAGATGTGAAGCTTAAATTGGAAAAGAGTAATCAAAAATACAAAGATAGAGTTGATAGGTCAAGAAGACATAAGACTTTTGATGTTGGTGATGAAGTGATGGTTCATTTGAAGAAAGGCAGATTTCCTGTTGGAACATATGGGAAGCTAAAGATGAAGAAGTTTGGACCTTGCAAGATTTTGAGAAAATTTGACAGTGGAAATGCATATGAAGATGAGTTACCTGATGACATGGATATTTCACCTATATTTAACATTGCTAATTTTTATGAATTTCATGAATCTAAAGAAGGCATGACAGTACTGACGAATTATCCTAAGAAGTAGAATGAAGAGGCTAAGCACATTTTGGAACAGATAATTGGCAGAGTACAAGAGGAAAATAGTATATGGAATATCTGGTAAAGTGGAAGAACAGACCGATTGAAGACAGTTCATGGATTTCACAGTCTGAGTTTGATGCAGCTCGGATCATACCTACTAAATGATTCAAAGAATCATTTTCAAATAACCCTAGGTGTCTGATGCAGGAGCATCTCGGGTCCTTGGCAATCCTGTGTCACCAAAAACATATTTGAGTTTGTTTGTGTTGCTTGGTTCCTATTTTGCCCAAGCTGGTTCGATGTTGCTCAATTTCCTTTGTTTTCCAATGTTGGTCAGTTATCTCTCTTGCACTTGGTAATTTCCCTGGCGCTCGGTTGGCTTTGCTTATCGACGTGTTTCTTTTGAGTTTCTATTGAGACCGACTTGTGCATTGATTATGGGTCATGAATTTAATGCTGGTATCCATCATTGGGAAGCGTGTGGTCCCAGATCTAACTATTCCTTATGTTGATTATGGATCTTAAGGATGACTCAGTTTAGTAGCCTCTTGTATAAATGTAGTTGTTTGGTTAGAGTTTAGGAGTCAGTTGATGAGAGGAAGTTTGGTAGGAAATAGAAGATAGAAGATTAGAGATTATCTGCAGATCCTCACATGTTTGAGGACTTCTATATTTCATTGTAATAGCTAGCTAAAACTAGGAAGGCCTTATAGCCCGGCATGTATGAATCAATTTGAAGTAAATATATGAATGATCTTGCATTCTCTCTCTCCCACTATGTGTTGTTGCTTCAGCGTGTTGTTGAAAAAGGTGGTTCAGGTTAGGGCATGCCATTTCTTGGCCCCTCTTGTCCTCTCTTGAATCTTATTTGATGGTCATGCCCCTGATTTGATGATGTTCATTTTGTTCCTGATTATCTGAGTGTATGCCCCCTCAGAAATGAAATGAAATTTGATCTATATTTTAAAAAATTGATGGTTTAGGTCATTTTGCCTTGATTAGGTCAATTTTATAATGAATTTTGATTTCATTTCCAATGTTGTTTTCACATTCAAGTGATGACAAATGCCCCTAATTTGGTAGAGTTGGTGAAAAATTTGGGTCCCTGGGCACTTTCTGGTCAAAGATGCCCTTTTTAGGTCAAAATGGCCTATATAAAGGGGTAAAAAGTCATTTTCACTATTAATTTTAAGTTTGACTTTTTCTCTTTGACTCCTCCAAGCTTTTCGTGATGGTGATCCCAATTAGAGAGCACAAGTTTGAGCGGGGTCAACAATATTAGTGGCCACTGACCTACGGACCTCTGATAAGTGCCTGAACCTCTTAGTTTTCAATTTCATGCTTTTATTTTAGAAAAAATTGGATTTTTCTACCCAAAACCCTTTTTTCTACATTTTTAAATGAAATAACGCTTTTACACATTCAAATAGCGCATTTTTAACCATTTTTTAGCACTTCCGTGCTTTTAAGTAGCATGTCCACAATTTGAAATAGCGCTTTACATGCTAGAACTAGGGCACATTTCACTTTTGAATTTTAGATTAGCGCATTTAGTGCTTTTGATATTTTAATTGGTGTGTTCAAATTTTATAATAGCATTTTTGAAAAAATTTAGCGCGTATGCCTTCAAATAGTGCATTTGATCATTTAGATTGCTCTTTTAAACATTTAAATAGCGCTTTTGCATTTTAGTGTGTTTAAGCAATTAAACAACGCTTTTACCCTAGTAGGAAAAATTTAAAAATTGCCTTAGTCAATTTTTTTAATTTGTTCAGTGTCATTGATTAGTTAATCAGTTTAGGTAATGAACTTGATTTGATAGCAAGTCGTAAGATGTCAGTTTGGGTCAGTCATAGTCTGAATGTTTAAATGTCAATCTAGATTTAGATGATGGTTTATGATGAATTTCCCCTCTTCTCTTAATAGAATCAGGAAAATTTATTGTGGTTTGATATTTGTAAATGTTTGATTGACTTAGGATAATTAAAATGATAACTGATTTCAAAACTGATGTAACCGAACTTGCTTTTTGTAGGTAGTGCTTAAGTCACTAGGTGTTCATGGTTTGTACCCTTTACCTCTTAATATGATCGATGATCTGAGTGCTCATGATCGAAGAAACATTGGTCGATGTGGTTTGTCTTTCATACTTCCTCTACCTCAATTTTGATTGAATCGAGGACTGATCACTGCTATGGCTGAGAGATGGCACTTAGACCATAACACTTTTCACTTGTCGATGGGGGAGATGACCATTACCCCTGAGGATGTCTATTGCATCCTTTGCCTTCCCACTAGAGGGGAGCTAGTATTTTATGACCAGGTATATGATGGGGCGGTGTGTCGACAGGTCTTTCAAGATCCTACCATTGGTGATGATCATATTCAGTGGTCTCAGTTCCATTCCTTTCCAGTTTTTCTAGCGGTTCTAGGTGCATTGATGAAAGGGTTCCTCATACCAGATAGATGAGGTCATGGATTTGTGGTTGGATGGGGTCCTATTTAGGAGGACTTGATGGCTCATCATTGACGGTTCGATTTAGGATCCTACGTTCTAGTGCATCTCTATCATGAGTTGCATACTGTTGTATATAGGTGCTCTTCTTATCTCTCTGAAGGAGCTATATTACTTCAGTTTTGGACGTGGGAGCATCTCCCAGTGATACGACCGCTTGCAATGTGACACTGAGATTTGGTTTGGACATTCACCTATATGTATGAGGGGATGGTAGTGCAGACTCATATGGGGAAGTTAGATTACTGGCATCGTATTATCGATGATATGGATCAGGTTGTCTGGCAACCTTATATGGGTTGTGAGCCATGGCCAGAGGATGATTCTGAGCTTCCTTATATGTTTTTTCCTCATTGTATGATTGGTCGTACCCCTTATATTATAGAGATTTTTCTTTCTGAGGGTACTGCGACAGTATGGACAGGCATAGGGTATACCCCAGGGTGTTTCTATGTATGCTCGGGTTCAAGATGAGATATCACTGTGGGGCCCTATTGTGGATTTTAGGATAGCTCATTGGGAGATACGAGACCTTAGTTATTTTAGTTAGGATATGAGGGAGGATTTCATTGATGCAAGGATGATTGAGGATTATGTAGATTAGTTTTCTCGAAACCCATTTCTAAGGTTCACAAATCTAGTTGAGAGAGTACCTGGTATTAATGAGTCTGATGGTGATGGTGATGATGATGGTGATGATGGAGATGGTGGTAGGAGTGGGGGTAGGATTTGAGCATGGCAAGGATGATAGGGTCATCGAGAAGCTAGAGCGGGCAGAGTTCTCATGCCAGTTATTGTTGTTGCTCCCATTCCTCCTAGGGCTAGTCAGGCTAGAGGTGGTGTTGATAGGGCATTACATCAAGTTGTTGTGGATCCTGTAGTGAGACAGGGTCAACATAGGGCTAGACGCTAGAGAGAGATAGATGCATAGGTTGCACATGTGTTATTAGATCAGGTACAGGGTCCTCCTCCTCAATAGGGTATTCCGCTAATTGTTCCACAAGATCCTCCAGCACAAGCACATTCTTCTACTTCTGCTTCTATTTCTGCTTCAATGCCATCTTCTTCATCACGTCCATCTTCTTAATCATTTTTTCCATCATTATTTTTTCCATCTTCTTCCATGCCATCTCCGCCCATGCCTCCACCACTGACTTCTTCTACACAGGTTCCTAGTTCAGAGGCTCTGACAGTTACACTAGAGGTTTGAGCTTTACAGTCAGATGTTTCTGAGATTAGATAGGAAGTTAGGTAGCTAAGTTCTATGATGCAGGCCTTTATGGAAATGATGAGTCAGCATGGGTTATAGTCAAGTTTGAGTCATCCTCCTGATAGTGCTCTTGGTCCTGATCGTGATGGTGCTGCCAGTTCAGCCATTTGATCTATGATTTGAGATGATTCATTTTATTCTTCCATTGATGTATATGATCTCATTCATTTTCTATATCGAGACATTGGACTCTATTATATCTTTTGGATTATTCGATGTTGTTTATGGTTGATACTCTGATACTTTGATAGACTTTGATTTATGGATGTTGCTTTATATGATCATTCTATAGATTCTGATACTCTGTTGATGTTTTGATGATGATACCATAGACTTCAATACTTATTTGGATAGATTTACTTTATATAATGTCATGATGTTTTGGATCTTATTTTTCAAGTGTTTTACTATGATATGCAGATCTAGATGGTTTTTGTTAGAATAACTGAGAGGGGGGTGAATCAGTTATCCACAGTGTTGACACTGAAAATTTCAGCTCCTAAAGGAACAAGACGTCAAGGAAGTATAATACATATTTGTCATATTTTATAGATTTCCTTTGATAAAAAATTAAAATGGATAAAAGACATATGTGTTTTTTATTTTTAGGTTGTAAATTACTTTATTTTATGCACATTTGTTTTAGATAATAATAATTCCAAAAATAAAAATAAAATAGGTTGAACAAAAGACGGTGAGAGGGAGTTGAACACTCAACCTCTCAAGCTGACCTTTTTTCTACCTATCTACCCTCCTACCCCCTAACCAGTTAGTCTACTTGTTTTCTTCGAGAGGGTTATGAGGAAATACTTATTTATCTTTATTTTTATGTGCAGGTGAGAAATAAAGACAACCTCTTACACAGGGAGTTATCTCTTCCCTAATTTTTTTTTTAAATTAAAAATTGTGATTATTACTTTATTTATGTACTTATCTATTTTTCTAATTTTAGGAAAAAGAATGGGGAGAGGGAATTGAACACTCGACCTCTCGACCCATTCCTTTTCCTACCTAACTACCCAACCCTACCCCTACCAATTGCTCTATATTATTCTTTGAGAGTGTGTATGTAAATAAATGTATAAATTTAAGATAATCCTATTTCCTTTAAAATAAATATTGTTTATTAGAGAGAATTTTTGTATGTTGTAATCACTAATATTTATTTTTATTCCTAATTTGTGTTTTACCCTAAAAGTTAAAAATATATGATGAAGTAAATGTATTATTTGATAGATATTAATTTATTTAGGGTTTTGATGTAATTTCATATCACTTTCTAATTTTCATATCCTTACATGTGATTTGATATTTTCACCTTGGTTATATTTTTAACATTAATATTTTTTAAGGTGAAAATATTTTAGTGTTATTGCATTATTATTGAATTTTAGTTGTGTATAATGTAAGTTGATTTTTCATATATATTTAGGGTTTGAATAGTGATTAATTGATATTTACTTTTTAGTTTCAAATCCCTAAATGTAACTTTTTCACCTTTTCCTTTTATTTTGATTTTAGGGTAAAGTGGGTATTAATAATTTTACCCTACTTTAATTTGATTTTAGCTTTTATGAATTAGTTGATTTATTAATATGTATATTTTAGGGTTTCTTTTAGAAAGTGAGATTTTAAGATTCTCAAAACTATATGTATTTTTATGGTTGTAATATTATTTTGCATTAGAAATACTTATAACATTAAAATGGTTATTTTGTGAGAATCAATATATTAACCCTAAATGAAATGATTTGATTATTAGGGTGATCATTTTTCTCTCCTCGTTAGGGTGGGATATAAATTTTTTACCCTACTGTTTCTTTTGAAATATTTCCATATTATAATTTATATTACACTGTGTTTGAAATGAATACGTTTTCATATATGTTGATTAAATGAGGTAAATAACTATGATTGAATATTTATTTATTTATTGACTTTATTGGCTTTATTTTTATTTATCAAAAAACATTTGTGCAAATTATGTTATGATTTTATTAATGTTTATTTGTTATGTCATAAATTAATAATTAAATATTTTTAAAGATAATGTTTATATAGTATGAATGTAATAATTTTTTCTTCAATACTATATAATGTTAAGGTGTTTTGTGCAGGAGCTTAAAAATTGGATTATTATGCATGGGATACCTAAATTACAAGTAATCAATTTGTACGGGAAATTTTTAACAACCATATTTAATGGTTTTCTTTTAGGGTAGTTGAATAATTAGGTCCTATGAAAGGGCATGTCCTTTCATAGGGAACCATTGGAATTTATACTTATATTCACTCAAATGTAAGGAAAAAACAACAATTCTATCATGGCAAAAAAGCTACTTCTCATGGACTGGAATTTAATGTCTCAAGATCTTATGCACGGATATCTGATAAGTACTCATGCCTTATTGATTATAAAGTTTTTATGTTCAATTGGTTTCTCAGATTACTCTTTAGCCAGGGTATCCTACTGTGTTGTCTATTTTATATATTATTTTATGACTAATTTTTACAATTTGAATAATGGTAGCATGGTCTGGGAACCTGTTACTGTTTCCTTCGGGCCCTTAAGTTGAGTTAAAAACCATAGGACCTATTGTATAAATTGTTGTAAATTTTATTTTAATAGAAGCTTGTAGGGTGATGGTCTCATTTTGCAAAAATGAGTTATCTTAAAACCGTCTCTAGTTACATGTAGTATTGAATGTGTTTGACTCTATTTTCAATTTGGTATCAAGCACTGGTCTATTCATTTATTTGAAATTGTCATCTTTATTCCTCCGTGATTTACATTTTATATCTTATCTGTTATCCTATTTCAAAACATTAAATTAGGTATAGTATTAATTCATAGCATTAGTCTAAATATCTAGCTATCTGAATATTAGGATATTAGGTTACTTTATCTTCCAAGGATCAGTAACCCCTTTGGAAGAGATTTTGTTGTTTACACACATAGTTTGTGCAGTTAGACAGTATATTCAATTTAGGCCTACCATCCTTGGTTCAATCGAACTAGAATTGCAAAGGCATCTACTGTACCTGTTAGTTGGTCTCAAAATGATCAGTGTTTTTGAGCACCAACACACAGTCCCAAATCAAAATTTATAATCCAAAACAATTTACTTAAACTTCTACAACTCGGTAACATAAGATACTTTACTTTTTATGCTTTTACCGATTACCAATTAATTAACAACTAATGATTACCGACCAAATCTAGCATGTAATATGCAAAGTATGATAACAAACAATTACCACAATGAACACATAACACAAAAGATTTAACATGGAAACCCTATGAAGGGAAAAACCACCTGGGACCGGCAACCCAAAAATGTTCACTCTTTTGAAGTGAGGTCGGTGAAGACCCAACCCTGTTAAAGGTTACAAATGCATTGTTAAGTGTGACCTTGTTAAAGGATTTTAGACCAACTGTTATCATCCAACCAGCATTCACTATGGGATTGAAAGGATAACAATGCTCATTCTATGAATGAAACATATAAGACTTTCAAGTCCACTCTGTTAAGAGATTTCTCTATTTACAATGGTTAAAATGTAACAGCAGTTTGATCTGATTACAATACAACTTCAATTGTAGATATTCATATCTATATTTTGCTTAATCAAATCCTCTAATCAGTATAACAATTATGTATTAACAATAATCAATGACTTACTGTCACTCAGTAATAGCTTTCTGATGCTTAGTAAACTCTACAATTCAGTTCTCCTTGACTAGTTTGATCAGGCATACATGAAGCTTGTTCATGCGATAATTCTGGAGTCCTTCTTCCGACATTCATTTCATAACGAAACTCTAGTCTCTTAAATAGACAAGTAAACCATTTTCTTTTCCTCCATTAGATTTTTCCACTTATTCTCCTTCATCCATTTTTTCACTTAAACCTTCCTCGATAGTTGTGCCAATAACATGTTTTGATTTCATCCTTTAGATCTTCCTTGAATTATGCTAGTCATTGATCTTCGTAACAAACATTATCTCCATCATTGATTTTGATGTACTTTATAGCTCATCAATCCTTGACGGCTAAACTAATCATTTAGTTCTTTTTCTCCTACTCGGTTAACAAAGAAATGTGTCGATGAACACAAGCTTGGTTTATACTGTGCTTGGTATACACTACACAGCTTGGTGTATATTGTAATGCTTCATCAACCGACTACACTACCTTGTGTCTTTTAGCTCTTTTCCTCATCATAGATGAATGAAAGATAATCAAGTCAATAACATAAGGTCATAGACTCATCAGCAAGTTGCTCAATGTGTTCCTTATCCTCATCTATCATATACATCTTCCTCATGTAGATATTTATGTTCTTCATATCTTTTACTCCTTTTCTACATATGTTTCGGTATAGTAACTTACAAAATAAGTGTTGTCAAACTAGTTGACATCAATGACAACATATTACTGATTTAATCATATTTCATATCTAATTAGCAACTCAGTGATCTCTATTCACAGATCTTCAATTAGGTTCTAAATCAATTGTAGTTCATCAATCTCTCCCTTTGGCATTGATGGCAACTCAAGTAATATGAAATATACCATACACATACCAAACATGTATTCTACAACTCTGTGAACAAATGTTGTACAAGTTCTCCCTAGCTTAATATGTTTAATCACTACATTACTCAACAGCATTATCAAATGCAACTTTGACATTCTGCAAATATGATCTTTTCAGCTCTCAGATTCCTTCTTCTGTTCTCAAAAACTGATCTTCAATGCTCTCCCTTTCTTCAATTTGTCTCTCCCTTAGATAGTTCTCATCAGTCTATATTGTTTCATATTGTTTATCTCTCCCTTTGATAACAATGCAAAAGAAACAAATAAACAAATAGCTTTGTAGTAGCCATGTAACTCTCTGTTGTCTGGTGCATACTTTGTATCTCTGTATACTGGTATGCCAATCTGTTCTAGTTCTCCAAACTTTTCATAACCTTAGACATGATCCAAAGTGTGAACTATTTTGCATCATGTATGATCTTCTTATAAGATTAGGCTGATGCAACATCCAGATCACATTAGTGACCGGTACATAGGGGATGGACCCCAAGTCTAGTCCTCAAGTATTCAAATGTATCCTTTAGTAGAGGCTTTGTAAATATGTCTGCAAGTTGTTCTTTTGATGTAACAAACTCTAGCTTAACTTTCTTCTCCTGTACTTGTTCTCTTAAGTAGTGATACTTGATTGATATATGCTTTGTTTTAGAGTGTATCACTGGATTCTTTGAAATGTTTATTGCACTTGTGTTATCACAGTATATAATCATCAGCTCAATGATTATCTCATTCATACCTTCCAAAACTTTCTTAATATATGCAATATTTGAATAGTTTGTAGCAGTAGCAACATACTCTTCTTCGGCTATAGACTGAGAAATGCAAGCCTGCTTCTTACTTGTCCATGTAACAAGTCTTTCACCAAAGAAAAATGCTCCTCTGGTGGTACTTTTTCTATCATCCATATTTCCAGCCCAATTAGTGTCAATATAGACTTTGAGTTCAAACTTGCCTTCCTTAGGATAAATAATCCATAATCTTCTATTTTCTTCAGGTATCTTAGGATTCTCTTTGTAGCAACCATGTGTGACTCTCTAGGGTTTTCAAAAAATCTTGCAACAATTCCCACAACATGTGCTATGTCTTGTCTACTATGTACTACATGCATTAACTTACCAGTCATGGATCGGTACAGTGTCTGGTTCACTTCTATAATTTCATCTTCCTTAGTCAGTTTACATCTAGTAGCCATCAGTGTTCCCATAGTTTTAGCATCTTCCATGCCAAATGGCTTCAATACTTCCTTGATATATTTGGATTGTGTGATGAATATACCATCATTCTACTAAATCACTTGTAATCCTAGAAAGAACTTAATCTCTCCAAACATAGACATTTCAAATTTACTTCTTATTTCATCAACAAATGAATTACAGATTTGAACTTGACCTCCAAAAATAATGTCATCCACAAATATTTTAGCAATAAGAATAGTATCATCAGTATCTCCTTTCATATACAAACTAATGCTCTCACTTGTTTTAACAAATCTAATACTTAACAAATAAGTATGCAGCCTCTCATACCAAGCTCTCAGTGCTTGCTTCAAACCATATAAAGCTTTATGTAATCTACATACCATATCTTTCTTTTCTGGATCCATGAACCCTTCAGGTTGTTCTATGTAGACTTCTTCTTCAAGTATCCCATTCAAAAATGTTGACTTGACATCCATTTGGTAAACTTTAAATTTTTTGTGTGCAACATATGCAAGTAACATTCTGACTCCTTCTAATCTAGCAACAAGTGCAAATGTTTCACCATAATCAATTCCTTCCTCCTGTGCATATCCTTTGCATACCAATCTAGCTTTATTCCTTGTTACTTCTCCATTCTCATCCTGCTTGTTTCTGAATATCCACTTAGTACCAATAACATTCTTATCTTTAGGTCTGGGTACTAAGGTCTAGGTTTTGTTCTTCTCTATTTGTTCTATTTCCTCTTTCATTGCATTAACCCATTCATCATTTTCTAATGCAACTTTGACATTCTTCGATTCATATTCACAAACTAGACATGTACCTTGTCTTGCTTTACTCCTTGTTTGCATGCCAGCTTGTCTATCTCCAATGATTTGATTCTTGGGATGGTGTCTTCAAACAAAACTTGCTAGTATTTGATTTCTTCTTTCTTGTTCATCCTATACTGGTTCATTTGCTTGCTTGGTAGGTACTTCCTGCTCATCGATTTCTTTTTCTTGTTCCTAGGTATTGCTTTCTTGCTAATTGCTTGTCACTATCTACGGCATCGGTAGGTGCTTAGGTTGTTCAATGTAAGTGAATCTATTGTAGTCCTCGGGTTCCTTTCTACTTTCCTCTACATTCTTATCATCAAACTCATCAACTTGAACATTAGTACTTTCAATCATTTTATTTGTAACTTTGTTCAGACACTTGTATGCTTTACTTTTACTGGAATATCCTAGAAATATCCCCTCTTCACCTTTTGAGTCAAACTTTCCATTTCTTTCATCTTTCAGAAACATTTGCTTCCAAATATTCTAAAATAACTTATAGTGGGTTTGTGTCTGAACCATAACTCATAGGGTGTCCTATAGTGTCCTTCAGTTGTACTTGGTTTAGCACATAGACAGCAGTGCTAACGGCTTCTCTCTAGTATGTCTAAGAAACATTCTTTTCTATCATTAATGTCGTCACACAGTCAACAATTGACCTATTCCACCTTTCAGCAATGCCATTCTGTTGGGGTGTCCTTGGTGCAGAGACCTGTCTTTTAATACCATGATCATTACAAAAATTAGTAAATTCATCAGAGATAAATTCACCTCCTCTATCAGATCTTAATCATTTCAAATGTTTACCAGTCTCTTTTTATACTTTTACTTTATACCACTTAAACATCTTGAATGCCTCAAATTTTTCTTTTAAGAATATGATAGTCATCAACCTAGTATAATCATCAACAAAAAGAATAAAATATTTGTCTCCATAATAACTCTAAGTTCTCATAGGACTACATAGGTCGGTATGAACCAACTCAAGTATCTTCTTTGTTGAATAATATTTTCTTTTGAAAGTAGATTTAGTCATCTTACATTTCTGACATTCATGACACATAACATAATTAGGCTTAGATAAGTTAGGCAGACCTCTTACTCTTTTCTTTTTACTGATCTTAATCATGTTATCAAAATTCACATGACATAACCTCTTATGCCACAACCATGCATCTTCATCTTTCATCAATAAACAAGAAGACTGATCTTTATCAAGATAAAATAGATTACCTCTGGATTGTGTACCAGTTCCAACAAGTCTTCCTCCATCATCAAATATTTTCATCTTTTTTCTCTAAAAAGCAACTCGGTGGCCTGAATTGTTCAGCTATGCCACACTTAGCAATTTATGGTTTAATCCTCTTACCCAATAAAAATTTTCACATTTTAATCTATCATTTATCATCAGGGATCCTTTACCTCTTACCATACAAGGTGCATCATTTTCCATTCTTACAGATCCTCCATTGTATTCTTCAAGATAATCAAAAAAAATTTCATCGCCAGTCATGTGATGTGTATAGCCACTATCAATAATCCATGTATCATTCTTATTAACCTTACAGATAAGTGTTGTCTCTACATACCTTTCATCTTCTTCAGAATCATCCTTCATTGCCACAAATACTACCTCCACATCATCATCAGTGTTGGTATCAGTGATATCTTCTTCCTCAGCAATGTAGCAAACCTTATTTCCTTTGTTATTATTGTCTCAGTTATCTTTGTTGTAGTGTCAGTAGCCTCTATTGTATCTTCTCCCATAGCTTCCTTCACATTGGTCTTTGGTTCTATCATCATCTTTCTTGTGTGGACATCTAGCAGCAATGTGGCCAACTTCTTTACAGTTAAATCATGCTAGAGGTAACTTGCCTCTATACCTTCCTTTTCCTTTAGGTAACCTTTTGGCCATAAGAGCTTCAAGTTCATCAAGCTCATCATTAGTATTGCAATCACTATCATCATTCTTATTTCTGTTACTAGACTTACTGATGCAGGAGCATCCTGGGTGTAAGAGAAATCTTGCATCACCCAAAAATATTTCTATTTTTTTTTCAATAAGGGTTATCTTGTGCAGAGCTACTATTTATGGAAACTTTCTATTTTTAGTAATTTGGTCATACAATCTCAAAATGTTCTAGTTTCACAGTTGGAGGTTCATCTTAGTCATATCAGCCTGCCTGTAAAGTTTCATTGCCAGATCAAGTCTAGTCTTGAAGATATTAAAAAAATTTAGTATTGGAAATAGGGTACAGAAACTTTGAACTTAGTTTTGAAGGCTTTAGAGGCCCCGAATGAGGTCAAAACTTCAGCTAAATGAATCTTGCTTGATTCAAGTGTTGTAGAGCGCTTCATACCCTTTTTGAAATGGGGTCATACTAGTCAATCGGGTCAACGGGTGATGACTTATGGTCTTCGGAAGTTGGGCCACCTGAAATGGCAGAAAATAATTTTCCTTCAAAATTTTTGTTTGGATTTCAAAAGTTGTTTTGAGCTGACTATGATGTAATAAAATGAAAAATAAAATAATTCTAAGTTTGGTCGGCCCTAAAGGCTAAATTTCTAGAACCTTCTCGGGCAGTGGAAGTTGCCTATATAAAGAAGGCTCGTAGTGTTGTCTAGGCTGAAAGTTTGTAATTCCACCTTTGTGGAGATAATAAGAAGCCCATTTTCTATTCTTGCACATTTTTTTCATTTCTCTATTTCTGTTATGTGTTTGTGGTATTAAGGGGAGCACCCTTCATCAAGTAGTATCAGTGCAGGAGTTCCTAAGTGTGTAAATAGATCATTGACTATGAGGCAGTTTGCACCAGGACCATGGTTAGGGTTTTAGCGCACATCGTGAAAATGCCTCCATGAAGGGAATGTGGTGGAAGAGCTGGTGTTGTAACACCTAAGGTTAGAGCGCTCCAAAGACAAGTGCGAGCATTGAAAGAAGAGATTCGCAAAGGAATGAATCTTAATGTTAGAGACGAAAGCAAGGATGAAGCTGAAGAAGAAGATCAAGAAGGAGAAGTTGAAATTGTGAACCAGGAGGAAGAAAGACTTTTTCAGGCCATTTCCAAGATCGAAAAAAGACCTAAGATTGAGGTTCCTGCATTTTTGAGAAATCTTAACCTAGAGGAGTTGATCGACTGGATCAATGAATGTGAAGAATATTTTGAGTATGAAGATATTGAGGATCCTGATGGGGTCAAATTTGTGAAGGCCGGACTAAAAGGTCATGCAAAGATCTGGTGGCAAGAGATTCAATTGGAGTGAAATAGAAGAGGGAAACATAAAATCACAAGATGGAATCAAATGGTGGATAAATTGAAGTAGCAGTTCATTCCTATTGATTATGAGCTTGACCTACTAAAGAAGATGCAAAGTTTGAAGCAAGTAGGAAGTTCTATTCAGGAGTATACAAAGGAGTTCTCTCGAATCCTCATCAGAACAGGCCATGTGGAAGCTGATAAGGAGAAAGTTTCCTGTTACCTTAATGGGTTGAAGTCGAGCATTCAGGAGGAGCTGAATCTGGTTCGAATGAATAGTATTGAAGAGGCATACTAGTTTTCCCTAAAAGTAAAGTAAAAGTTGAACAAGAAGTTCGAGAGCAGACAAAATGGAAGAGGTCACGATGGATGATCTGGTGGATGGTCATATGGAGGCTAAAATGAAGATTTGAAAAAGAAGGATGAGGCCAATAGCAGTCAAAATTAGAGAGGAAACAATTCTAATCATTTCCAAGATTAGAACAATAGAGATCAGAGAGGAAGAGGAAGAGGACAAGGTTCAGGAAGAGGAGGCTTTCGTGGAACATGTTTTCACTATGGAGAAGAAGGTCATAGGGCATTTGAATGTCCTCAAAACCAAGGAAAGATGGATAGGAGGAATGAAGGCTAGGCCAGAGTGGCATATGTAGATGAAGATGTCAGATTCTCAAATTCTGAAGATGCTAAAAGAGGAGAAATATTGATTAACAGAAGAGTCTTGCTGAGTGGAGAGAATGAACCTGAACAAAGGAGGAGCCTATTTCACACTAGATGCAAGTGTAAGGGTAAATGTTGTGATGTGATTATTGATAGTGGAAGCACTAATAGTTTGGTGTCAAAAGAGATGGTGACAAAGTTGAAGCTCAAGAGACAAAAAAACCCACATCCATATCAGATTGCCTGGGTGCAGGATGACCACAAGGTCATGGTCAGTGAATAGTGCCTAGTAAAGTTCAAGATTGGTAGGTACCATGATGAGGTACTATGTGATATCATACCTATGGATGCATGTCACATGTTGTTGGGTAGGCCATGGCAGTTTGAAAGATGTGTTGTACACGATGGCCGTGTGAATACCTATTCCCTGACAAAGGATGGAGTGTGATATAAGCTAAAGCCATTAAAGGAGACCAAAGAAAAGGTATGTGGTAATGCAATAATAACTTTTGTTGATGGAATAAAATTCCTAGATGGTATGAGGCATGAGCATGTGTGTTTTTCTTTTTATCCAAAAGCTGGTAAAGAGGAAGTAGAGGATGTACTTGTAGAGGTTGAAGATTTGTTGAATGAGTTTTAGGATATTGTATCTGATAATGTACCTGATGGATTACCATCAGTAAGGAAGATCATTTATCAGATGGATTTAATTCTAAGAGCCAATTTTCCAAACAAGACAGTACAGGGACTCAGACTCTCTCTAATCAACCCCTTCTGCAATAACTCATGTACTTGTCTATTCAACTCTTCACTTTCTGCTGGTGTTTGGCCCACCAAATTCTTCAAACAATAGCTGGCTCAAAAATGTTGTAATTACTTGATGGTTTTTCAGGCTACAACCAAATCAGTGTTGCAGAGGAAGACCAAAACAAAACAACCTTTACCACACCTTGGGGAACATTCACCTATAAGAGATGCCTTTGGGCTTAATTAATGCTGGAGCCACATTTCAGAGGGTCATGAATTCCACTTTCCACCATTTTCTAAACAAGACCATCACCATTTACTTGGATGACATCATAGTATTCTCTAGGAGGTGTAAGAAGCATCTGAAGGACCTAAAATAAGTTTTGCAAAGGTGTTGGGATCATGGTGTTTCCCTGAATCCAAAGAAGTCAATCTTCTGTCTGACGGAAGGTAAGTTGTTGGGTCACTTAGTTTCAAAAGAGGGCATTAAAATTGATCCAAAAATAGTCAAAGCTATCCAGCAGTTGTGTTTTCCTGTTAATCAGAAAGGGATTAAATCTTTCTTCGGTTAAGCTAACTTCTTAAGGAAGTTTGTGCATGATTTTGCTAAAACATCAAAACCAATGGTAGACTTGTTAAGTGAGAAGCAGAATTTCAAGTGGGATGAACCAGCTATCAAATCATTTGGTTAGATTAAGGAAGCCATAGCCAATGCTCCGACATTGATACACCCAGATTTCAAAAAAGACTTTATCATCTACTGCTATGCATCAGAGCACACAATGTCTGGGGTGCTAGTACAAAAGAATGACAATGGTGAAGAGGAGCCTATCTCCTCTATGAATGTCCCACTCAAGAAACATGAGTTATTCTATTCACAGATAGAAAAAAAGGTGTTCACAGTAGTGAAGGAAATCAAACAATTTTGATACTATATACTTCATTCACATTATGTGGTCTTTGTTCCAAATTTTGTTGTTAAGACCATCCTTACTCAACAAGAAGTTGCAGTAAATAATAGGGCTTGCTGGGTTGCAAAGGTACAAGATTTTGATTTGGAAATTAAGCCTACAAAGCTAGTGAGAGGTCAGGGCCTATGTAAACTGATGGCTGAAAATCAAGAAGCACAAAGTTTACCTAATTTCCTATTTGTAGTGACAAATGACTCATGGTATTCAGATGTAGCTTTTTTTCTGACCTACGAAGAGCCTCCAGAACACTTATCAGCTAAAGAGAGAATAAATCTGAGGCTGAAGGCAGCAAAGTATGTCATAGTAGATAATGTTCTATATAAAAGGGGACTAGATGGGATGTTTTTGCGATATGTTGACAAGGAACAGTAGCAGAAGTTATTGCAATCATTTCACAATGAAGCATGCGGGGGGTACTATTATTCTTCTGTGACAGCCTTTAAGATCTTGAGAAACTGCTACTATTAGCCCAAAATGTTTAAAGATGCATACAGGTGAGTGGAAAATTGTGAGAAGTGTAAACTTTTCTTAGGAAAGCCTCTATTGGCTGCTCTACTCCTAAGACCTGAGATTATCAAAGAACCATTCCAGCAGTGGGGGTTAGATTTTTATTGGTCCAATCAACCCAACTTCCAGCAGAAGACACACACATATATTGACAGTGACTAATTACTTTACCAAGTGGGAGGAGGTGATACCAGTTAAAGTAACCACTTCTAAGATAGTCTGTAGATTCTTCAAAGAAAACATTGTCACTAGATTTGGAGTTCCCCTAAAGATAGTGGCTGATAATGCTTAGAATTTCTCCTCCTGAGAGATTAAACTCTTATGTTATCATCATGGTATAAATCTATCTCATTCTTTAGATTATTTTCCACAGGGAAACGGCCAGGCTGAATCTAAAAACAAGAACCTGATAAACATCATGAAGAAACTAGTAGATGAAAAGGGAAAAGACTGGCACAAGAAGTTATACGAGTCATTGTGGGTGGATAGAACCTCTCCAAAGAGGGCTATCAGTATGACACCATTTGAATTAGTCTTCAAATTTCAAGCACAGCTATCACTTCCATTAGAATTAGCCTCTGCCAAGTTGCAAAGATGTGTGGAGAATGAAGTTTTTCAAAATTCATTGGAGAAGAGGATTTTGTATCTATCAAAAATAGAAGAAGAGAGGGCGGAGTTAGTTGATCACATCACCAGTCATTAGCTAAAAGTGAAGGAAATTTTTTATCAACGTGCTAAGCCAAGAAAATTTATGGTGGGTGATAAGATACTTCTTTGGGATAAGCATCGAGAGCCAAGAGGAGCACATAGCAAGTTCGAGTCTCTCTGGAAGGGACCGTTCAAGATCTCACAAGATCTAGGTCTGAATGCATTCAAGATGAAATACATTAATGGAAATTAACTACCCTTGTCCTATAATCGAGAGGATCTCAAGCTTTACCAGTTGTAAGTCTTTTATTTTCCTTTCTTGTATATAAAGTTTTGGCTTATGTCTGTAGGAGTAGAAGTTTTTGTTGTGGTGAGTCATAATAAAGTTTAAATTGTCTTGTCAAATAGAGATTCTAGATTAATTCCTTGGTCCTGAACAGTCCTGGTCCCCAGTCAAAGCCAGTTGTTACCTTCATTTTTCTCAGATCCTGATTATAGTCTTGCTTAGTAGAAGTCTCTAAGTTGAACTTGAACTTGAACTTTTGATAAGTTGGTTCAAGTTCAAGTTCAACCCATTACCACTTCCGAGTCTTAAAATGCTCATGCTTGCCTATCCCTCAAAATGTCTATTAGTCTCAAAGATGAACCTGAACTTGAACCTAGTCCTGAACCTTAAGTTAGTTCAAGTTCAAGTTCATGTTTTTAATATGATAACTTATGCACGGAGAATTTAGCGGGATTGTTTTCTTTTCCAAAAAAAAGGTTTTTGTTTTGTAGCGCTCTGAATGTTTATTAAGTTTTGGAAATTTCCGTACAAGATGCTCTCATTCAACTACATGGCTCATGCATGTGAAAGATTGGAAATGACATTTGACGGCGTGACATAGAGGGAGCCATTAATATTTAGATATGGTGATCAGGGATTTTCTTCGGGAATTGAGTTATTCGTGCCGAAATAGCTAGTGGATTAATTAAGATTGTCTGAACATGTCAAATCAATCATTCTTCCATTAAAACATTTATTATGGACATTCTTTGAAGATTTATTAAGGATCATGTATGGCATTCATGAAATAATGAAGAATTATTAAGTCTTTTCTATTAGTTATTTTGTCTGGTAAAGGAGGAGTGACAGAATTGGGATTGAGAAATTTGTAGAAAGCTGGTGCGTAGTACATTGGTGAGTTATCTTTCCCCTTTGCAGTTTCAATTTTCAACGGCTTTTTCTATGTTGCAAATCTTTTCTATTCATATTTGGTAAGATGTCATTGTTCCATCCAAAACTTCCAAAAGAGGAGAGTAGAACCCACCTGTTAGTTTCTCTTCCAGACATAGGTGATACCTTCTTGTTGAATGCAAACCTAGGAGAACTTTGTGATAGAGCCAGAATTTCTTTCGAGGGTTCTTTTTCTAGGAAAGTAGTGGGAATTGGTCTTTTAGAAGCCGTTGCATTTCCTCTGGCTCTCATTGTCCCCGAACTGGTGTTGGAGTGCGCAAACAAATATGACACCAAGAATAGATGTATTAAGGATGCGTCATGAGAAATCTTGGTAAAAATTAGTCGAGAGACATTAATGGCAGCCCTGAGAATTCTAGACAAGGAACCATATGAACCATGGACCTATGAGGAAGCAGATCATGTGTATGAGGCTAATAAGAAAAAATATAGCTCCTTGATAGCCCAAGTATGGCTTGCAAAACCAAAGAAAGGAGGAAGTAGGCTGCCAAAGCCACTGACAATTGAACACTTCCAAAAAGATATAGCTGATATGGTGCTTCTTCTGAATAGGGTGAAAAGAAACCCCCATGCATTTCATTGGGAAAATTGGATGTACTATTTCATGTAGAAAATTATAGAAGGGGATAAATTTATTGATTGGGCCGACCTGATAGCGGAAAAGCGCCACAAAGAACTCTTAAATGTGACAAATTTAACTGCATTTTATATGTCTTCCTACCTTGTTTATGTCTTAGCATGTTTTCGAGCCTGGGAAGGATTACCTCACAAATTGTGGACAAGTGATATGAGGATATATGATTACTTCACATGCTTACAGAAGGAGAAGTTCTCTAGTGTGTTCAAAACTTTAAATGATATATTTTCAGGAAGGTTGTTTTTGAGTTGAGAGGGAAAGAGAACTGTAGGCTTCCTAAGGAAGCTAAGCAGGTGATTAATGTTTTTGGCTATCATTTTATTTAGTTTCCAAGATTTACTTATCTGAGGGTCGAAGCATTTGATGAAGGGCCCCTACGGCTCCCTAGATTTTGTTTAGATGATGTAATCTTAATGGAGCTATGTAGGCAGCTTGTCTTAGTTGAACAAAAGGCTAGGACCCCAAAGAAGTCCTTGGGTGTTCTCTTCCCTATTGAGTTAGGGTACTACAGATGCAGAAGTTTCCAAGATGCTATGGCTATCAAAGAAGAATTAGATGCTTTCTATTTGCAAACTTATACTCCTAGGGTTAATTTTGATTATAGAGGCTTTGCAAGAGCAAATCTCAATGTCCCAGAGATTTTTATGCACATCCCTGAGCTAAAAGATTTTTGGGTCAACTATTCTAATGAGTTGGAGGTAAGGAAAAGACTCTGGTCCTGGCTAACTTTGAAGCAGATCATCACCTTCAAGCTAGAAATGGATACAGATGGGATAGAGGAAGACAGTGAGGTTGATGTTGTAGATTCCCAATATTTGGAGAAGGTCGAAGCCCTCCCAATTCCTGAGCTAGATTGGAAGGAGCCAGAAGAAGATGATTTGCATAAGAGAATGAAAAGGGTGATCGAAAGAACGAAAGCATGTTTGGTGAAGAAAAGAACCCCTATTGCTCCTTTGCAATTAGCAAAGAAACAAATAAAAACCAAGAAGAGGAGTTCAACCAAGAGGACTTCTATTTTAACTAACTTAAGTGTTGATCCATCTTGTGCAGGAAAAGCTAAACTTGAAGTCGAACCTGAACTTAAACCAATTTCTTCGCAAGTTCAAGTTCAACAGTAGCCTAAACCTGAAGTTCGAGTGACCAGATCAAGTCAAAGGGTAAAAGAAAAGGTTCAGAGGTAGAGAGTTACTCCCAGTGTCATCATGGATTTAGATTCATCATACCCTAATCCAAAGGTAGTTTCAGTTGAAGACCACAAGGTATCAGAGATGGTCGATGATCAACAGATGCAAGAGGAAATAGGAGGTACTCTGAAAGACTCGTTAGCTCTACTGAGTGACTATGACACTCAAAAGAAATCCTCTACTAGCCCATGATGGTTGGAGACCCTAGTAGCTAAGAAAAGGAATATGGTTCCTTTATCAGTACCTATTGATGATGTAGTAAGCAGGTATCTGGGAAAATCTTCTAAGGTTAAGAAAATGAAGATGGAATCTAGAATCGGTTTCGATGAAAGCAGCGGTCACTGGATGGCCGAGATTGCAAAGCCTAAAGAGGATAGAGCTGAAGGAGAAGCTTCAGTCTAGGATTTTCTAGTATCTAAGGTGGATTTAGGGAGAGACACTAGAGCTGCCAATATGAGATTTTTTGAGGTATCAAACAAGAAAATCGCTAGTAGAGTCTGGAAGGATGTCAAAGATAAACAAGAAATGAAAGAGGCTATGAAGAGTATGGCCCAGTATATCAATGCCATTCAACATCCTAAACCTTTCTCTCTAACCAAGATGCCATCCTCCATTGACATGAGATCCCCTAATAATCAACGGTTTCTTGACCAAGTTCAAAGAAGCAAGGTGGTGAGCAAGGCATTTGATGATTGGGTGGAGCACGTAAAAGCAGAGGTAGTCAAGTAGCTAATTAATCTGGATCAAACCCACAGTGAAAGAGATCACCTAGTAAAGGAAGTAGAAGCTAGCATTGAAGAATGGGAGCTAGAAAAGACTACTTGGACCAAGGAGCTCCACTGGATTGAAGAAGTTGAAGAGTATGGCTTGCAGAAGTTCCTCATGGAGAGGTCAATACCAAGATTGGATGACACAGTTCTTTATGTTATAAAAGAATGCATAGAATTAAGGAATGAGGTTGTGGTTATGGGAATCTTCGAGGTTAAAGATCTCATGAAGGGGCTGAGAATGATCAAAGAAATCATTTCTAATGATATAAAGTGGATTGATGAGCGGTGCCAGGAAGCTCAAGAGGTGTTAGATAAAATGGTTGAACAGGTAATCAAAGAGGTAAGCACCTAGTTCAACGAGCTCAAAAGCATGAAGACACCTACAGATGAGCATTTCATGAAGATTTCCCGGATGGAATCAATGATGATCCTTCAGCAAAATCATTTGGTTATGCACACAAAAAAGATAGCTGAGGTTAAAAGGGAGAAAGAGGTCTAGAAATAGAGGATTGATTTTATCAGTTTGCCACATCAACCAGTCATCTCCGCATTCAATGCTATATTTGAAGATTGGAGGGTAGCACAACTTGCAGCGACCTCAACTCCTTAACCGTCCAAGACACTTGACAATTTTTGGAAGGCATTTTTGCTCCCATTCTAGTTTTTATGCTTAATGCTTAGGACAGTTATTAGAGTTAGTAGGATTTACTTTCAAGTAAGACAATTTTACTAAGTTAGTTGTTGAAGCCCTGCGTGGCTATTTATGCAAAAACTTTAAACTGTTTATGGGTTCAGCTCTCTGAGTTTAAGAGAAATTACTTTCTAAAAACTTTACTTCAAGTTTTTTGAATACTGATATTACAAAATGTATGGAATATCTTATGGTGTTACTTATATGTCTAAGATTTTGATAAATACTACTATTTATCTTATGTGATTTATTGTCTTGTGGGAATAAGTTGTGTTAAATGAAGCTTAGCTATGATATGAATGAATTATATGCTTAGAAGTGACAGAGAGAACTATTATTGAACTTCATATTTAAAAAATTCAAAGTTTGAGATTGTGATAGAGGTAGACATTTACTCTAAAATTTGGACAATCTTTTTCATGTTGACGGATTGAATGTTTTCCTTAAGTGTTTTCTGGTGAAAAGCACACATGATGTTATTTTTCTATGCTTGATAAGAATGTATTGAAAATCTTTTTAGAATGTAGTTGTACCTTGTAATTTGTAGAGAGTTGGCTTTTAGCAACTCATTTGTTAGTGTTAAGATTCTTCACTTTTCATCCTTTTAAAGGATTGAGATTGATTTAAAGAAAAGAGAAAAAATTGTATGCTAACAGTTTTTGGCAACTCTACTGGGGAGCATCTAAGAATATACCAGGATTGATATTCTTGCATTCAATGATCAACTATGGTGTTACCCACTAAAGTCATCCCTGGTCATCAAGAACTTCCTCCAGTTTTGCAACCAGGCCTAGATTTTTCTGATACTTAAGAGGATTTAATTGCTGACCTTAATGCAGCAGCTTGGAAGTTGAGAATGAATGATCAGTAATACCACCAAGTAAGGTTAGTCCTTAAGGAAGAGGAAGAAATTGGAGAGTGGCTCAGAGGCTTGCCTGTAGCCCAGGAGGCTTTTGTAGTTGATAGGGTCATCCGAAGGCCTTGAGAATAATTGGTTCTTTCATTTGTTTTAGTTCATTAAGTTGGTTGAGAAGAGATTTACAAGGGGAGATAGAGAAAAAAGTCTTTTAAATTTTGATTAAATGAAGATCTAGCTAAGCTTGATTTTAAGCCCTAGACTCCTTGTAGGTGAAGACAATATAAGACCACTAGTAGACCTTCTTCTCCCACTAAGTCTCCTCCTATAACTACTTTTAGTTCCTTGCTCTCACTAGGAACCGTAGCTCCCACTTTTATAAATTTACAGCCCTTGAATTTCATCTTACCTACTATGGCATAGAATCAGCCCTGGGGTGCTACCATATGAGCTTTAAGCTTAGGAGCAAATCTTGGAAACCTACCTAAAGGTCGTGACATCCTACCAAATTTAGTGGTGATGCAAATAAAACCCCTAAGGATCACTTGAACACTTTCAATACAGCATGCAGATTTTTAGCAATGGGCACTCCAGATGTGGTTGTCAGGCTTTTTGTCTTGACCTTAACTAAGACTGTAGCTGAGTGGTTTCATAGTTTACCACATGCCTCCATTACCGACTTGGATTCTATGAAAATAGCATTTGAGACTAGGGTTTAAATTGGTTGATGATGCAACTACCCTTTTGATTTAGTTAAGTCAAATGAAGAAGGAGATTCAAGTACCCATGAGAGAGTTTGTGGCAAGATTCAATAAGGGAATTCAAGTGATTCCAGCTGCAAGTAGACCCAATGATGAAAATCAAAAAGGTTTTTTCTTAAAGTTCTATGCCTCCTGATGTAAGCATTTCCTTTAAAAAGAGCTAGGCTAGCCACCTTAGCATCTACTTAGACTCTCGCCATTGAACTAGAGGATGATCTCATAACAAGTGGAAAATGGAGAAAAGATGTTCAAACATCTAGCTCTCAACCTTCTACCTCCTCATCGTCAAACCTTGTAATTCAAAGACTGATGAATGACTTGATAACCATCAAGCAACAATTGCCTAAAACTACTAGTCCCTATCAAGATATTCCATATAAATATCCAACTCAGGGACCCTCAAACTTGAGAAAACAATTTAATTTTCCTCCTGCTCAGCAGAGATTGCAGATTGAACCTCCACCAAATAAAAGCAACATGTGCTTTTTCCATCTTACCAATGAGCATGAGGGAGTCTCATGTCCTGAAAACATAAGACATGTACAACTTGAAGCTGAGAAAGAAGCAGCAGCAGAGGTGATTGTTGAAGACATATCCTCTGAGGTGCCTGGCGACTCTGGAAACTTTTACCTTGAATATGAATCAGGCTCCTAAAGGGGGGGAGACATATTGGTAGCTTTAGAGGTGTAATGTCCCTAGTCGGGACCTTACCTAAATTTCTCATTTAAGCTTGGTGTGAACTAATTTTTTTGTATCTCTTTACTTAAACTTATATTTCATCAATAATGGATTTGTTTATTTATCATTAATTCTTTATATCTTGATATATCATATTTATATTTATAAGATATTATTATTTAATGGTGTATTATATTTTGATTATTATTCATCTTTAATACTTTATATGATATCAAACAACCAATTAATATATAACCTTGATCAAGAATATTGTAAAGTCCTTTCTTATTCTCCTTTATGTAATTTCCTACAAAATCGATGTTAGAACAAAATAATATGTAACATTTATATGACTCATACTCTACTCTACGTTAGTAAGGAGGGAATTTGATTCTTAAGGCTGCCTCTATGTCGAGCTTCATAGAATTCCTGGCTTGAGAGACATTCACTCCCTCTAAGCGATCGGGCTATCGACCGTCATCCCTAGAGTACTTCCCACAAGAATCTCTTGGAAGTAGCTTATTGCATTCTAAGCCTACGCATATGCATATGACTGGGCTTCAGTATATATACTACCTACGAGACTAGGGAAATGGCTTAATTTCCTCTAGCCCCCTCCAAATACGGGGATCCTTCTGTATCATCCATTGTTTGAGATATTGAATCTTGAGACTAGGAAATTATCATAATTTCTTCTAGCCCCCTCCAGATATGAAATCCATCTTTTAATGAATACTTTATTCATTCTTTATGGCTCATATCATCATCAGTAACATATATATAATCATTTAAATCCATATTAGAAATACAATTGAAAATAGTTCCTTACATTAACTATGATACAATTATCCATAAAAAAGAATGCTATGATTCTGAAATTAAATGTACATATAATATATATGAATACTCATAAATATATTTTGCAAATCCATAACATAAACATATATATATATATATATATATATATATATATATATATATATATATATATATATATAATATATAATATATAATATATATATATATATATATATATATATATATATATATATATATATATATATATATATATATATAATATATATATATATATAATATATATATATATATATATATATATATATATATATATATATATATATATATATATATATATATATATATATATCTAGATCTAGATCTAGATATATATATATAT